>BMAV01015948.1:0-52714 GCA_019973955.1 Trichonephila inaurata madagascariensis
TATTTCGGGGTTTTGGGCGGGATACATTTTCCAATCTTAGAACATATAAAGGTCAGAAAAATAATAAAATAATACTTAAAAATCACAAATATAATTTAAAACAGTATTTTAAGTGGCAAATCTCTTTCACGGATAACGTGTGTTTTTTTCGAAGTTTTCTGTTATTACATTCGATTATCGAATTACAAAGATAAATACATTTTTGGCAATCAAATTTAATTATTTATATTGACTTGTTAAGATATATTGTGAATGCATTTTAAACATAGCGAAATGTACTAAAAATAAAACTCTCAGAGAAATATTTAAAAATTAATAGTAAGTAACAGTATAATTAAGGGTATGGACAAATTACAGGGATTTGTATTTTAGAGTCAAATAAATATTAGAACATGTGCAATTACCATAAAATTAATTAGTTTCATTAATGTAAGAATAGATAAATACTAGAAGTAAATTATATAAAACAGATATACAAGTAAATAAAAGAAAAATAAATGCAAGTAAATAAATATTAACTAACCTTTATTATAAAGACCATTGAATTTAGTCTGACCTGTACAAAACTTAGAGATTTTAGATATTTTTTTAAATTGTTCGATGTTTCGCGCGCGCGTGAATTCTTTTATGATGTTTTCAATTCTTTCATTCAGTTTTGCACATCCTTTTCCCCTTTATATTCTAGGGGGGTCACCTAATTTTCTGGTTTTACATTAAAATATACTTTTTGTGTTTCTTCTTTTAGTATTTCAACTAATAAGTGGACATTAGACTGGTTTCTGTCAGTGATTGCATTTGATTTGGAATTCTAATATATTTATTTGACTCTAAAATACAAATCACTGAAATTTGTCCATACCCTTCATTATACTGTTACTTACTATTAATTTTTAAATATTTCTCTGAATTTTTTTTTATTTTTATTACATTTCGCTATCGTTTAAAATACATTCACAATAATATATTAACAATTCAATATAAATAATTAAATTTGATTGGCAAAATGTATTTATCCTTGTAATTCGATAATCGTGTGTAAAAAAGAAAACTCCGGGGGGAAAAAAAGAAAAAGAAAAACGTTATTCCACATTTGAAAGAAATTTGTCACTTAAAATACTGTTTTAAATTATATTTGTGATTTTTAAAAGTACTCATTTCCTTATTTATCTGAACCCTTTATCTGTTCTAAGATGGGGAAAAATGTATCTCCTCAAACCACGAAGTGTTATGTGCCCGCAACTACCACGCCACCGACAAAACACTTCGTTGCTGTTGCAAAGATTATTCAAGAGAGCCTATCTTTATCATGTTTTGAAAGACATCATCGAGAAAAAGTGTCATTGAATGATTCCTGTTTATTGGTGTTTTTAAATAGAGCACTTTCGTGACAAATCAAACAATAACTGATCAACGTTTTTTCTTCACTACAAAATAGTCAACCTCCCAACAGTCTTGATATTTTTTTCGAATATTTTTCGCTTGTAATATACGAAAAAGAGCTAAAAATTAGTTCCGCCCATAAAATTGTCGCTACTCCACTGAGTTACTGTAACCGTTTCAAATAGAAAAAGAATATTAATTGGTACCCGTACGACACCGACAGCAAAAAGCAAAATTGATACATTTGATTTCTTGACAAAGAATTTTCCACTAAACTTTTAATACAATGTTCTTAAATAAGTAAATTTCTCACAGCAATGGACCATGACCGGGCCACTTAAAAAGGCTCGATGGGCCACAGGTTGAGTATCGCTGCCTGCTCTAGATGATTACGAATAATTCTTTTAGTATGTATTAATGTTCTCCTGTGATAGGTAATTAATCTTTAATCTTCTTAGTCTTATACATTGCAAAAATATTCTGTGATTAATATGTTAGTTTAGTGAATTCTTGTAGTTTAATTTTGCCTTTTTTTGTAATTTCTATGGCTATGTCTTGGGATTGCAGTATCGGTATACCGGGATGTCGAATACCGGTATTTTGAGCCATTTGTACAATTTTGTAGTACCGGTATTCACTAGTTTAAATACCAGTTTTTCGGTATTTACTAGAATTTTTAAAATTGTCTCCACTATATATTCATGGATAGCCTAAGTTGCCAAATAGTATACGTTTTTATTTTTATGCCTCCCTAACGGCGATATTAATTAGACTGTGAATATAAAGTCGCATTGTGTGAATCAGCCAAAAAAGTTAGACAAAACTATCCTATTACAGCTTACAGCGATAATGCAAACGTGAAGGATTCTTGTACTCTGATATCCGCATCTGTGCAAAAAGGTTGTATTTGTGAAGAAATTGCGTAATATTTCGATATTTTTATTTTAAATTGGTGAGTTTGCTATTAACATTGTATTTGTATATAATACTTAAGGGTTCAAAATATTCCTACCTTTGAGGGGCTACTTCAGAATCCGAGACTTTGAAGATTGTGAGAGTGATACTGACAATAAAGATAATGACAATGTAATTGTTGAAAAAGATATTGCTAATGAGGATAAAATATTTACTCATCAAGAATTGCTTCCTGTAATTAAGTAAGTTCGAAAAAGTAATAAGATACTTAAAGGTTCTCCTACAAAAAATGCCTTTACAAAAATATATACTAACTGAAAATAAAACAGAACATATGTTAATATTGGATTCTAAGACAAGTTGGAACAGTTTATTCCTAATAATGGAACGATTTTTGAAACTGAAAAAATCAGTGCAAAAAGCAATGATTGACGAACATAAATTTTTTAGATAGTGAATTCGACTTAATACCCAAAACTGTGTATCAGATCTATTTTTTTTAAAAAAAAACTGGCTGTTGATGCATTTTGTTGGAGAGATTCCAATTTATTAACAGCTAATGCAACAATAAATTTCATGTTGCAATCACTGAAAGAATATCACACATCACTATCGAAAGAATTATATATTACACTGAAAAATCGCACGCATGAAGGGCATAATGAAATAGAAAGTGCCTTACGGTATTTTAAGAAGAAAATGAAAAAGATGAAGGAAAAAAAATTACCAATTCTCTCAAATTTGATCGAGATTATAGTAAGTTTTCTTAAATTTTTTTTTAATACAAACCTATTCACATTACGATGAATTCGGTACAGTTATCGAAGATGATAATAACACTAATGTCGATAATGAAAAGGAACTGTCTCTTAAACGAAAATTAGAAATAGTGATAACTATACAAAAATCAACAAACCAAAATATAATACAGAAATCAGGTATATCCAAAACCGTCCGACGAGATATCGATTTACTTGAAGATGAGAGATTTAGAGGAAAATACTTGGAAAAAGTGTATCGCGCATAACAAACAGTACCAACAAACAGAGTAGATGCCGAAAGAGCGTTTTGGCACAAAATTACATTCCAGGCTCAATGACAACTGATGCAGTGCTTAAGATCACATTTCAAAAATTTGTAATAGTAACACAGCTTGAATAGAAAAATTAACACATCTTTGTGATTTAAATAAATAAAACCTTATTTTACTTTTTTGTGATATTTACACTCTCAAATATAACAAAGAAACACACACATCTGTGCTTTCTTTCTTTTCTAAAGTTTCTACTACCGGTATTAAAACCGGTATCCCAGTATGAAAATTTAATAACTACTGAATACCGGTATTGAACATTTTGTCCGATTTTTCAATCCCTAATTATATGACACCTATCATCATATAGGATTCGAAAATAAACTGTAAAAAATGTAACACCATGAAGAAATCATCAGAATTAAATGAAATTTAAGGCACATGCGACCTGTTTTACAAATAAATGACGAAATTTTCAAAGCAAAAAAATAATATTAAGTGTCCGAAATCAGTATCTGGTGTAGCCACCAGGCGCTGCAATAATAGCTGCTGTACTACGTGGCATGGAGTTAAACAGATTTTGAATATCTGCTTGTGGAATATAATTCCATTTTGCTTGAATCCGCAGTAAAAGTTCGTCTTTTCAAGCTGCAGGACGCGGATCACACGAGCGAGACGCCAACCAGCCAAATCCCACACGGCTCACTAGGCAACATATCCGGCGAAGGAAGAAGTTGCATGTGTTGGGCTGAACAGAAGTCTCGAAAAGTTTTTGCGACATATGGGCGTGTATTATCCTGCTGAAGGATAGTTCAGGAATACCTTGAGGGAAGGGAATGACTTCGGGCTGTATAACTTCACGGACGTACCTGTTGCTATTCAGATTATCCTCAATTCGTAGCAAATTGGATCATCCATGATACGAAATCGCACTCCAAACCATAACTCCGGGTGTTAGGCCATTATGTGGCTCGATAACGCACTCTGGAAGGCAGCGTTCACGAAGCGTCTAACACGAATGTGGTTATCATGGCCCCACAAATTAAAGCGTGATTCATCTGAAAAGACAACTTAGTTGCAATCAGCTTGCCAGGCTATGAGCTCATGAGGCCATTGCAGACGCAGCCGTCAATGGTTTGCCGTGAGAGGGATGCTGTACATAGGCACCCTTGCACGCAATCCACGGTGCAGCAGACGTCGACGAATTGACGAAGCCGTCATTAGTACACCTGTAGCAGTAAATCAACGTGCTGCCAAATACCTGAAAAAAGGTGTACAGTCATCCACCGCTATGCGGAGCACTTGTCGATCGTTTAGCGCCGACGTCACCTTCCATCACCCACTGCCCGTTTTTCGAGTGGTTCAGTGCTTTCGGGCCACTGCTTCCAAACTCGCATTCCTGAGGAACTGTACCGTTGCACACGAGCTCCTTTTGCGCGATAGAAAAACCTCCTTCTCGAAGGCTGATGATCCTCCCCGTTCTAACTCCTTAATTTCTTGGAATTTCCCCTTATTTCGTCCTGAAGGCATGCTTAAGTCTCACTAAACATTCGCTACTAACAAATAATCAATAACTATTTTCTACGTCCCGGTACAGCCCTCTATTTATACGCTTTCAGTATCAGTTCAGAGGGAGCTGTGCACGATACGCATACTGGCTGAAACTTCACTATTTACGTAACATCCTATAATTGATAATTGCTGCAAAGTTCGTTTAGTTCTGATGATTCCTTCATAGTGTTGAATTTTTTAAGAACAGCAGTGCAGATATGATAGCAAAAAAATCTTTTAAATTTGCGCTTGGCGCAACGAGGCTTTTGATGCTAACCCAGAAATTTGAGTCTCTTGGACTTACTTACGATTTATCAAACTAAAAAGTGCGCTAACAGAAATTCATACACAAACGAAAACCTCATTCTCTCAAACGAGCAATTCAAACTCATTTGAAAAACAATTTTCATTGGAATAAATATATTTCATTAGAAATAAACGTTATATGTCGAAATGGAATCTTTCTGTGTTACAACGGACAGCTCCTCTACAATAAGTATTCCTAGTAAGTGAAAGACTGGTCTCCAAAAGGTAATAGTGTTTTTTATATCACCATTATCACTGCTTATTTATGAGATCTGCTGAACAAATATACGTGCAGTCTTTTAATCTTTTTTCCCCCCATTTATTTTCTGTAGAGAAGGAAACGTGGCTCGGTGGTCTAGGGGTATGATTCTCGCTTTGGGTGCGAGAGGTCCCGGGTTCAAATCCCGGCCGGGCCCAATTCTTTTGGAGGTTACTGATTATTTTAATGTTAGTTTAAAAAAATATGAGAAATAAAAATATTTTTTATTTTTAGTTGCAAAAAGAGAGAGACTATGATAAACGCATTATTTTTAGAGACTGCTGGTTTTGTCTTTTGAATGCCATGTCACAATTACATACAGTATGTGATTTTACTTTTACTATAATTGAAAGTTTTCTTTGTTATATTGTGACGTCTCTCGCGTCTTTCTGATTAACATAACTCCTATGTTCTTTGACGGCCACGATTAATGGCAAAACCTTTCCAACCCAATACACCAAGAAGAGAAACGGATCCGAATAATAGCCAAATGAGATATACTATAAAAGGATAGCGTGGCAAACCTAAGAAGATAACATAAGATAGCATAGCGTAGCAGGCTCAAGAAGGTTGTAGTGTGGAATCATTCTGATCAATAGCGTGACAAAGCAGGTGTGAAATCTTGCGGACCAGAATAAGCAGTCAAGAATTAGCTGCCTTGCGGATCAAGAATCTTCTTATATAAAGTTATAGATTATATTCTCTAGGTCAGGGACCAAAACTGGAAAGGTAATATTAGATATTAGTAATTGGGCCTGCAAGTTATTTAGGATAATTGAGATAGAGGATCTAATTGCGTGATCTGACTTAAATACGTATTGATTTACTTTTGGGCTTGACTCTCACTCCTGGTATGGTGTCAAATTAAATTTAAGTATTATAAGTTACTCTTAATAAAAAGTTGTAGTAAAATTATGTCTCATCATTTTGATAATCCACACACCTCTAAGCTTACATGGAACCGGCAGAACATGGTCATCCCAGGATGGCTATGTCTCAATAACGCCGAACGTTTTTAATTCTGGGTTAGGTAATGTGAGTTGGAAATACAATTCTACCTGAAATGTACTTTTGGGGTCGGAGAATGTTGCTGAGTTTATCGAGTGCATCGATGACAATATTCAGTTACTTGAAATCCCCAAGTAATCTGTCGTGTGCTTACTTAAAAGTCATCTCAGGGAAGAGGGCTCAAGATTGGTATTCGATATTTGGTTCGTTGTTGAGTGCAAAATACAGCCACGGATTTTGCGCAACTCAAACTGAATTAGCGAAGGCTTTTCCGCGATCAAAAAATAAAAGAACTACAGTCGGAGGTTTATGCATCTACCTTGGGAAGGGAAATCAGGGGCGACTGATTTTGTATATAGATTACTAAAAATAGAGAAGTTTAAATTAGGAATGTCCCAAGCAGACTTAGTGGATCATATTTTAGTTCGACTCGAACCACAGGTACAGGACTACGTGGAAGTCCGAAATCCACAAAATACGATACAACTTTTTAGAAGTCCTGGATAAATTCGAAGAGATATTCTTGCAAATTACAAAGGGGTTATCAAGAACCATAATGTGTAGAAAGACGAGGTCAAAATGCGCATAGGATGCATAATTTTGAAGCTAATGACAGAAACTGGAGGAATTCGGAAATACAGGTAGACCAAATAACAGAAATGAGTTTTACGAGAATAGCCGTCAAAATAATAGAGGTTCGAGAGGAATAGATTTAATAATAATGATCAAAGATTCAACAACAGGGGTTTACTCATTTCGGGAAATGAGCGAAATGATAATTTTAATAAGGGGACCGTAGAAATAAGGGTTCAGTGATAATTTCAGTCGAGGTGATAGGACGCAAAGGGACGATTAAAAATATTGTAAAGGTTAATGATCAACCGCAAGGGATGTGTCGACCAAGAGAGACAATTAGACTTTTCTCCATTATGTATATAGCACCCGTAGAACTTACGTACCTATATTATTAAATAACACATTTTTGAAAGCTGCTTCTTATGGGACACCGGAGCAGATAAATCTTTTATATCGGAAGAGGTATATAGAAAATATTTTTTCTATAAACAAATAAAAAAAATCGCGGAACCCAGGTAATAACAGCACAGGGTGCGAAATGCCAAAACAAAGGGGATTGTAGAATTAAAAATTAAGATCAGACAATTCAGAAAGAAATTGGTCATTTCATGTGTTGAAAGATTTAGAATACCATGTATTCTAGGTATAGATTTCATAAGTGCGTCAAAAGAATAGTAGATTTGCAATCAAAAATCGTTGAAAGAAAATTCCAGATTCTCAAATAAATAAGGTGGTTGAACCAATTAAAAGAGGGAAAAAGTTGAGATAGATTTATCTAAAAACAAAATTGGGGAAGTAGAAAAACAAAAAACTACAAAAATTGTTTTGAAAAGTAGTTTTAAGGTTATTTTCAGAACTTAAACCAGGTCTTACTCATGTCTTATACCATGAAATTGACACGGGGAGATATTTCCAGTAGCTTCAAGGCCTTATAAGAGTATGATCGCACTAAGCAAAGCAATAATAGATTTTCACATACAAAAATGTTACAAAGAGGAAACGATTGTTCAATTCAGTCCCCATACGCGTCACCTGTTGTATTGTGCAAGAAAAATAATGGGTTACCACCGGATAATCCAGAGCATATAGATTTGCAGTAGACTATAGAAAATTAAATTCGATCACAAAGTATCCGCGATACCCTACCGTTAATAGATGATTTATTAACGAACATACCATATACAACAATAATGTCATCTCTTGATCTAGAGGTGGAATTTATTTTCAAATGGCAGTAAACCCCAGCGATATAGTTAAAACCGCATTTTGTAGTAAAGTGGCGCATGCTCCGGCGGTGCATTCGGTTTATCAGGAGCAGCTCCCAATTTCAAAAAGCGAATTGACATAATCCTAAAACCGGTGATAGGGAAGTTTGTGAGTGTTTACATGGAGGACGTTATTATCGCGTCTCCATCATTCACTCACCATGTTGAACATTTAAAAGGGAAGTTTTTCGTTGTTGTTAAAGGATGCAGGATTGACATTAAATAGAGGAAAAATGTAAATTCGGGTGCGATGAATTGAAATATATTTGGGATTAATTATTAGTAAAGAAGGAATTAAAACAGATGAGACAAAAGGTTGAGTATGCAGAAGATGAAACCACGTAACTCAAAAGAAGGTATCTAAGTTTTAGGTATGTCCCAGTGGTACGCGAAATTTATTAAAAATTATGCGGATATTTGTGAACCACTTTATAATCTTAAACGAAATTTAGAATTTGTCTAGTCCATTGAAGCACAAAAGGCATTCGAAGAAGAGGTCAAGGAAGCGGTAACAAAGCGCCAGTTTTAAAATTACCAAATTTTCAGGAACCATTCGAGTTATTTACAGATGCCAGTTCGATTGGTTTTAGGAGCAATTAAACCAACCATGAACCAGTCGTATTTGCGTCACGTACGCACTGAACAACGCAGAGAGGAATTACACAGTAACCGAAAGAGAATGTCTAGCAGTAGTATGGGCGTTGAACAGAATTTAGAACATATTTAGGAATAATTACCAATAAAGGTAATAACAGATCACGCCGCATTAACCCCGCCTAACACATGGCAAAAATTTATCGAGTAGGATGATTAGATGGGCACTAAAGTTAGCGGTGTGCAGAATGGGAACATAGACCGGGAACTCAAAATGCAGTGGCTGACATTCTCTCAAGGAATCCAATTAATAGTATAATTGGTGATAAAATTAATTGTGCCGTAATCAAGATTTGGTACTTACTTCATGGGAACAATTAATAAAAGGAACAAGAAAAAATGACTGGGAATTAGGTTATATATATAGATATTTAGAAAACCCGGAAGATAACTCGGTTAATGTGCAACGATATGTGAGAGTGGTTGATTTTCCGTTTAATTGAAGGATTGTTATTTTTAGCATGCGAAACGCAACGTCATTAAGGTGAAATGCGTGTATACATTCCAAAATCTTTAAGGGAATAAGCCAATAGAAATTTCATGATGATAAACCAATAAGTGGACACGTCAGCAGATTTAAAACGTATATCATAAAAATTCAGGGACGTTTGGTATTTCAATACATAGAGAAAGGGTGACCAGTCAATATGTCTCTACATGCCATATGTGCCAAGTTAATAACTATAAAAACGCGTTACCAGCTGGTCGGTTAAATCAATTATATCAGATTATCCGAATGAGATGATGACGTTAGATTTATTAGGCCGTATCCTATATCGAGAATAAGACGTAACCTTTATATTTTAGTAATAACCGATCATTTCAGCAAATGGGCGAAATTTATACCTCTTAAAAGGCCTCATCTCGTATAATGGCGGATATTTTTTTGATAACTTTATCGCGTTATGGAGCTCAATAAAATTAATAAGTGATAATGGTCCCAATTTATATCCGAGATTTTTGAGCACTTAAGTGAAAGATTAGGCATAAAAGGCATGTGAGAAGACTGTTGCATATCAGGCCTGGCAAATCGGACAGAAAGAGTTAATCGAGATATAGTGCAAATGATTGCAAATTACGTTAATGATCAACATGATACTTGGGATCAATTCTTACGTGAGTTTGCTTACGCTATTCGTACGGCGGTGAATGAAACAACGGAAAAACACCGGCTGAGTTGTTTTTGGGTCGAAGGTTGATTGCACCATTTCAAAAACTAGTTATGATATCAGGAAGCTCTAGAATTCAAAATTCAAAGATATACAGAAAAGCTTTAAAGAAGCTAGACTATTTGCGAAATTAAACTAAAGAAAGGTGGAAAATATTATAATAGACGTAGAAAGGACATAAAAATAAAGGTAAATGATTGGGTTTTATTAGAAACACACCCTGTAAAGTTCAGCTGCTGGCAAGTATGTGCTAAAATTTTAGAAACCAAAAAATTTGGGGACGCATAGAGTCTTGGGGTGGGGAGCTTTTTAACAATATTGTAATATGGAAATCGGGAAAAAAGATTAACAAATTTAAGCATGAATCAAATAAAGGTATATCGTCATAGGAAATGTGACGAGGTCGAATTAAAGACAGGTATCCCAAATAGTATAAGATCAAGTCAGGAAACTAGTACTTCGGAAAAAAGTACACCAAGGATTAAATGAGTCACAATATGGGAAGAAAAATCTGCGGTGAAACGTAGGTTAGAGGCAAAAGGGATTGGTAACCCAATCAAATCAATACAAAAGCACAGAGGACCCATAAAACGATGCTTCGGGTCAGATCACTACCTAGTTCAAGTAGGAGATAGAAATAAAAATAAAAAGGTTTAAAAATAACCAAAAGTATTAAAAGATCAGGTATATCGAGGGACAAGTGGACCACAAAGGGAAGTGGCAAAGAAAGGGGAATAATAATTGTAATAATAAAGACAAATGTCATCTAGTACTATTTCAGAGATAGAGAAAAAGAGCAGCAGGGAAGAGAAATCAACTGAAGTTCCATTTGAAAAGACTTATAATTTGGAAGATACGACGGAGAACAGAAGAACCCGACCAGCCAAGAACAAAGTTGGGAAGGCAAGGAAAGGACGACAAAGGGAAAGTACAGACCTTACAACAAAAATTCCAGTGCAAACAGGAATGAAGAGTGATGACACCTCATCGTTGAATGTGAACGTGGGAGACCGAATAAAAAATCAGGTTGTATTGTTTCATTTTTATGATCTTCCAACAAGTGGTCGGAAAATTATTATTGCAAAGAAGGAAGTCTCAGGCGGTGCTTAAAGTTATAAGCCAAGTCAAACACTACAATGAGTGTTCATTTAATTTTGGAGACTTTTGAACGGTAAAAATTTTTCTGAGAAAGAAAAACATTTTGTATTCACACATTTGTTTACTTCGATGTACTGACTTCGTGAGATACGAAAATTCCTTTGGTTATTTGTTATAATGGTTTATTGAAAAATGTTTTGTAATTGTATAATATGTGTATATATATATATGTTGTTGTATTGTTATATTATGAGGCATCTGGTTCAGAAGCGCGGCGTAGTCAGGGCACTAACAATAATAATAACGGCCTGCGCGCGGCTCATTGGGGAGTTTTTATTTGAAACCAGATGCGGGATGGAGATAAAATTTATTGGCGAATATATAAATAAATTATGTAAAAATTGATTAATATTATGGAAATAGATACTCAAATATGGTTTCATTTCAGGAGACTGACCCTAGAAAATCTTGAAAAGTATAACTAAAGTGTTTCCAGGCTGTTAAGAGAAAGGGAGCAGTAGTACCAGCTCCCATATGCAGTGTTAAGATTGGGTCTGCACTTTAGAATGAATTAGTTTTTAAGTGTATAAATATTTTAAGTAACGAAAATGTAAAGTGAGAGTGGAGCACAAATTAAGCAGTAATTATTAATGTTGACCTAGTTATTGGAGTAAAATTTATTGTCACGAGTTTAAAATTAAATTGAATATTAAAAATTCTAGGAATGAGTAATGACAATTAAAAGTCAGATAAAATTTTGGAAATTATAAAAGTTAAAATTTAAGATTAAAATTGCAATGAAATTAAAGTCAAGATAGATATTGGAAATTATAAAGTTAAAATTTAAGATTAAAATTGCAATGAAAGGTAAAAGTCAAGATAGATATTGGAAATTATAAAAGTTAAAATGAAGATTTAGATTAAAATTTAAATAAACTCAGAAAGCGAAAAGAAATTTAGAAAATAGAGATTTAGACACGTAATTTATTAAGGGCATTGAGAACCCTTAGTAAATCACGTTTTTCTTCTTGGAGGGTGTGGCGTATACCATCTTTCTGATTAACATAACTCCTATGTTCTTTGACACATTAATGGCAAAACCTTTTCCAACCCAATACCAAGAAACGGAGGATCGAATATGTAAATGAGATATACTATAAAAAGGATAACGTGATAGCAAACCTAAAGATAACATAAAGATAGCATAGCGTAAGCAGGCTCAGAGGTTGTAGTGTGGAATCATTCGGTCATGGCGTAATAAAGCTTAGTGTGAGAATCTTGCGGTTGAGAATAAGCAGTCAAAAAGAAATTAGCTGCCTTGCGGATCCAAGAATCTTCTTATATAAAGTTATAAGATTATATTCTCTGGGTCAAAAGGGACCAAAACTGGAAAAGAGGTAATATTAGATATTAGTAATTAGATAACAGGATTATTTGGAATTATTGGGGTCGAGGAGATCTAATTGCGTGATCTGACTTAAATACGTGATTTACTTTGGGCTTGACTCTCGCTCCTAATTAATAATTGTCAAATTAGAATTTACGTATTACAGTTTATGTAATAAGTTGTATTAAAGGTATGTCTCATCATTTTTTGATAATCACACCTCTAGCTTACTTAGGAACCGGCAAGGAACTTACATGAATTAAAATCCCAGGATGGCTATGTCTCAATATAAAGTAAGTTAATATAATTAATTTCATTGAAGTAACTCTTTGTCACTTTAGGTTAATTACGAGTTCCTAATGCCCTATGATTCCATGTATATGCAGATATAGTTTACCATATTTTTGCTGTAATTAAAAATGGCTTTCATGAAAAAGGAAAATTTCTTTTGTATTACCGAAATTTTACGAATTACCAAGATTTGGGCGACTTTGTGAATAGGTAAAAACATATTTGGTTTACTCTCGTTATGATCTATGAATACTGAACTGTTTACAATTGAACACATTAAACGAAGAAATATTGCTCAAAATGAAAAGTAAGGTATTTATTTATATATAAAAGAAAAAAAAAACCTATTACTCATCGGTGGCTGCTTTAACCTTGTTGTCAAGGTCACTCTCACATATCGGATTCTTAAATTGTTGTAGAATTGTTTTTTCTAAATATCTTATATGAGTTCTGTAATCATTATTTATGACTTTTACAAATATTATTTTATAAAAAAAAGCATCATATAAATGAATAATTCATGAAAAATAAATTCCTAAAAACTATTATTTTTCAATGTTAAAATTAATAAGAATACAATTTGAGCAGAGATTATTGAAGTTGTCGATAGCCGTACTTAAGCAATATAAGACAGAAATACCTATTTGACATGAGGAAAATATATTTTACTCTAACAATATTTACTTCAAATGTTATTTTAATTTTAATTATATTTGTTTTTATGTTATTTTACTTTTATTTCATTGTTTTTAAAATTTAAATAATATATTCAGATATTCAGTTTGCCAATCCAACTGAGATTTGATCATCCTTTCTTTATTCCAAACGCAAGCCCAGACTCAAGTTGACATCTACTCAAATTGTACCTAAATCCGTCTGCAAGGGCCCAGACCAAGTCAATCGAGATGACCGTATTATGCTACATAAGCACAATATAATGTGTGTTTTGAACACCATTTAGATGATCCATGCTATGTCTAACTCGAAGTAGTAGTAGTAAGTTTTATTAAACGATTTACACACACACGTAATAAACTTAATGATGGCATGTGTGTCTAATGTGTATACCATGTACTCATAAGCTAAAGTTTGATAATTAAAATGTCATATATGGCTCAACCAGTAGGTCTGCTTAATGTGCCTTTGATATAATGTACTCATAAAAAGACCCCTTGAAATCTTAAAATATAACACAACAACTTATTTGTCGCCTTTAAGTATGTTTAAGTGGAATTATTAAGATAGCAGAAGCAAGTTATTAATTTTATAATTATATCGTATACATAGGATATAATTATAAAATACGTACGACATTCATTTGTTTATTCAAATGGGAACATATTAATTAAATGATTATGATGAATCATTTTAATGAATCTTTAATTAAATGATTTTCATAAATATTTTTGTTACCCACTGTGTATTACATTGGGAGAAAAGGAATCCATTATATTTTCAGTAGATGGTTACAATGATCGATAACTCATAAAGTATTGATTAAAAAAAATCAGATTTACGCTCGTTGAAAAGGTTACATTTCGCACTAAAAAAATTATTTTGCTGTTTTTGTTTGGTCTATTTAGCCGTGAGTTCTAGGGTGTTAAAAATGGAAGTCAACAAAGATTGATTGAATATTAACGCCACACTGTTCAGCTACACGTGGGCTTTTGGTGACGGAACACGTAATTTTGATCTATGTTCAAGTAACGTGGACGACACCTCTGAGCTGACACCTCCTTCCTAACTGCCACACCACACCAACGGGAGGACGTTTCAGCTCCGGACAGATTTAACGTGCAATGCTGCCCTACGCGGCGGGTCTTTAGTGGTACTGGGCTCGAACTCGTGACAAGACAAGCCACGATCCGACACCTATACCACTCGTCTACCGCGGTCTTGGAAGTCACCACAGAGACATTTTGATATATTTTACCATTTTTCTTCGATAAAGAATAAAACGCAAGCATGGTAGCTGGAATCGAAATAAAGGTGTCTATGGTACCTATACTGGAGCCGCCAATTACGTGCAATTATGGTTTCCTCAATTCCGTTCAGGTATGGCCGTCATTGAAAATGGCGATAAAATGACAGAGATGATCGAAGTTGGCCAGAGTGTTAGTAGTCGTTGCATCGCACAGGAGGTATATATCGACTATGAAATGGTTTTAACCACTTCCCTTACAAATTCTTTCGGAAAAAAATTGTTATCAATCCTCACACATTTTATATGTTATTATTAAATACAAGGAAATGAAACAAAACAAAATTTGTAAGTTTTAAGTTAAATTTTTAATTTTTTGCAGGTGTAAAAGCATTTAGTTTTGATAATAGTTTACTATCCCGAGTTATCTCGGGCAAATAGAAAAAAGTTAAATTTTAGTCATAGTATGATAGTTTTTGGAACAAGGGGCAACACTAAGTGACACCTGTCATTCTGCACACTGGTATCTGGTCTCTTTTCTAACTGTTTTACCTCTAGAATCGATGTTACGGGAGCACACAAAATACACAGTCTCAATAAGGCTATATACAGAAGAATCACATCCACTATTTTCAATGTCCACCTCTTCATAATCACTATCTAAAAAATCATCGTTTTCCCTATCTTGCATCATCGGCAATCCTTTTTTTTCAATGCAACTATCCTTCTTTATACATTAATAACTCACAAGCCGACGTTTACTATATAATAGGGAAAGCACGTGAGCACTCCTGCCAAAATAATCGCGAAACCAACGAAACTCAGCAAACTGCCAATCAAAGCTGAATATTTCCTTTCCTTTCCTCCAAGCTGAGTAAAACCGTGATAAAACAATTCGGATTAACAAATTCTGCTTCACCCGAGTTTTCTCAGGATAGTAATTAACTGCAATATATATGAACCCGATTTAACTCGGGATAATTAGGCAATCGGTTAAACCACTTACACAAAGCTGGATTCAAAACGAAGCTCGATATTAGGGTGCAACACCTATTAACACAAAAAATATGATGGATTGAATTTCCATCTGTGAAGCCTTAGCCAAACGGAGTAAAATAAATTCATTTCTTGAACGGATGGTGAATGAGAAAGAGAAATGTGACACATACTACAGCATTGTGCGAAAAGGATTGTGGTCAAGCCATGGTGGAACAGCTTAAACGGAGGACAAAGCAGTAAGGTACTGCTGTGCATTTGGGGGACTGGAAATAATAATTTATTATGAGTCACACTTTAGTATGGCGAAACACTAAATTTGGACCTCAACAGTCCAATTAGTTACAGAAACATATAACAACATTATCTTTGGAGAGAAAACAATTTAATTAGTTTGGCGTTCCTTTTGTTTTAGGTGTTCCTCAGGATTCGAATATTAGAAAATATTGTATACTTAGAAAAATGTTAAGAAATATGAATGTTATTTACGAAATATTTTATTAAAGTGATAATAGAGCATTTAAAGATTTATTGAGGTAAAAGTAGAAAAATTCGTAATTTTGCAAATAAATAAGATCAATAGCTACATGCAAGTAATAAAAAAACAATAAATACATATAAAACATTTTAAGCAACACAGTACTAGGTTATCCGAAATAAAAAAAAAATACTACTTTCATCTAAACAACAATTCATATCTGCAAGTTGACAAATTCTACATTGAACTCATTCTTTTTAAAATAACACCATTATGAAATCAAAAGAGAAAAAAATTACTATGTATTTGTAAACGACAAATGCAAAGGCATTAAGAAATTTTTTTTTAAAAAAATAGTTTTATTAGTTATTAGTATTGAATAGTTTTTATTTTATTTCATTCATTTTTTTTTATTTTAAGGGAAACACCAAATTTTAAAAAATTCCCTTTAAAATAAAATAATTCTAAAAACCTTTTTTCTATAACTTGAAAGAATAGTTTTGGAAAGGAAATTGTATTTCTCTAGTCATAGCTTTAGTTATTGAGGGCTCAGCTGAATAAATATACGGGGTTTTGATCTTTTTTTTTTACTTATTAATTCTCTTCAGATGTGATAACATGGCTCGGTGGTCTAGGGGTATGATTCTCGCTTTGGGTGCGAGAGGTCCCGGGTTCAAATCCCGGCCGGGCCCTATTTTATTCCTTAAGTAACTGATTTTTAAGGTTATATTTTGTAAATAAATCTCTTTCTCAATATAATTTTTAATATTAGTTGAAGAACACATTACCTTTAATCAGAAAACGAATTTAGTTATCTGAACATAATGCATTAGAAACTCATATTACGCACAAGGTGATCTTGTAAAAACCTTATAATAATATAAATATATAAAATTTATTTTATCAATAAGATAATCCTTTCTTTTTAAATGCAGTATTTTGTATTATTTTAATATACATAGTAAAATATTTGTACACACACACACACATATATATATATATATATATATATATAATATCTTGCAATTCAACAATGATTTCGATAAAATTGATTATAATTCGATGCCTAGGCTAATTGTGGCTAGCCACTAAACATACTTTAACTAAAATCAGATTATCTGAAAAGCAGAAATAAATATTTAAAGTGGAAGCTTAAAAAAAAAGATTTTATTATAAAAGGTATTTAAACACACAGACTAACTAGGAAGAATTTAAAACCTACTAAAAAAGTTTGGTAGAAAATTTAACTTAATGTGGTTTTCAATAAATAAGAATTTATATCGTTTCAACATCAAGCTATTTTCGAAATCGGAAAAAAACCCGTAAAGTTTATATTTATTCTTTGTCGTCTCTTCTTCGATACCCTTGACATTCTTTAGCAAAGTTTTGTCAAATGAAAATCGATTTCGCTTACAAGAAATAAAAGAAATACAAAGAACAAACAATCCCACAAGAAATAAGAACAAGAATGCAATTAATTAAATCTCATTAGCATGTTAATTAATCGATCGTATTTTCGAGGAGAGTGAAACTTGCTGTTTTTTTGTCATTTTAGCATTAACAATCCTTAACGTTCACGGCATGTGAAGAATGTCAATTTGGGATGTTTGAATAGTTTGATCAATAAATACTTAGATTTTCTTAACTCAGCATAACAGTAGAGGGTTTTGACAGACTAGACTCTTTTTATAAGCATCATATTAATGTATGATTATAAGTGTGGCATTATGAATCTAAATGAAGACAATTAGTGATGGATTTGGATTTTATAACCACGGTCAAAATAACGGCCACCCCACTAACAGAACTTCAAAACCACGCTAAAGTTGCAATCTTAAGGAAACACAGTACGATTCAATTGACAAAAATCGTTCAAATAATCAAATTTAATTTGTATGGCCTAAATTATTTTTTTTTATATTACTTTTTACAAAAATCACAAAATTTGAAAGTGTTAAAAAAACGTAGAGTTGTGATCTTTTCGTTTTTTTTTTTCAAAACCCAAATGGAAATCAAAACTTTAAAAACTTATCCGGGAAAAAAAAAAAAAAACTAGTTTGTCTTCTTTAAAAAGCTAAGGTTTTTTCTATTGGGGTTTAAAATTGGATTTTTTTTATTGTTGCTAAAAATACATGAAACAAAATTTGGGATGTATATTTCAATCAAAAACAAAGCCTTTTTTTAAAAAAAAAAATAAACTTGAGGAGAATGGAGGGGGAAAAAGTTCGATTTTTTGAGCACGGGTGGCAAACCAGTCGGTTTTGCCCGCTGGCGAGGAAAGTGGGGCTAACGCTCGCGCAAACTTCGTTTTTTTTACTATTAACTGTTTGATATATAAACTAGAAATTTTTAATGTTGAATTGAAATTAAACCCCCAGAAAAGAGAATTTGCTTTTAAACGGCGAAAATTCTTTGATTACAGTATTACAAACTTCGAATTTTTACATCTTTAAGGGATTTTCAATCAGATCTAAAAAATTTATCAAATACCAAACATGTTATCGTAAAACCTATACTAAGTTTTGATATACATAGGTTGGCGTACTTGTAAATCAATTTTTGTATATGTACGTTAATTTTTGTAGGAGGAGGAGCATTTTATATTCACTTCATAAGTTTCAAGTTTTTCCCTTACAAAATTAAATGGTTAACTTTTTATGACATCTTGAGCACACAATCTGTTTTACATTACGCATACATAGAGAAGGCAACCAAAAAAATTCTGAAAATCATTAAATTAAAAATGTCTGTGTAAATCGTACCATGCCCTCTACATCAGTGATTCTCAACCAGTGCGCAGCGGCACTTTTTAAAAAAATGTTTTTAAACTTCTTATAAAATGTGTGCATTAGTATTAATCTAATATTATTAGAAAAATAACTAATAATTAAGGGCTTGTGTTTCTAAGGCAACTGAATATAAAAGTTCTCTCTCAAAAATCACTTCCAATTTTCGATAAGGAGTAGCAATTTAAGCGTATTCTCGTTTATGTCCTTTCATTGGTACTGTAAAAATAATATGTGCAAATTACTTGCGATAAGGCAAAGCCTTGAGTTAGAATTTTACTCATATATATACGGAGCTCTTGGTCTCTGCAATTCCTTTAAAGAACCTTCCCACCAAGGGAAATATACATCAAGAATTTTAAACAGTCAAGAAATTGCAAGCCCTTAACATTTAGGCAACAATCCTAATTAGCATTACAAATTATCGCTTTTTAAATAGGGTATCCCAGATTTTCGCCAGTGCTTTCAAAGCTAACTTCACATCTAAAACATCTCTAATCCACATCAGTGGCTGTTCACTCTGTCCTCTTATAGACCAGGGAACAATGTGGATAAGTTTAATTTCTTAAATATTCTAATTGTACTTTCACCGTAAGCCTTAAATAAAATTTGGAATTAACTGACTCTGGTAAAATATAATTTATAGTTAAAAAACTTGTTATAAGATTTTTTCAATATAATGTAGTCTATAATAAACTTTAAAAAAAATATTTTTTGTAAATATATGTATAATAAATTAAAATGAGATTTTTTTTGTAAAATCTTTAGTTGAACCCTTGACAAATAGAACTTTGCATCGTTAATGAGCAAGTGAGTGAATATTAAAGTCGCATTGTTCAGCTACTCGAAGGCTTTTGTCGACGGACCTCGTAATTTTGATCCATGGTCAAATGACGGCACCTGTTCCCTCTCCTAACTACCACACTACATCAACGGAAGGACGTCTGAGCTCTCTACAAATTTAAAAATGTATCTCTCTTCTACACGGCAGGGTTTCAGCGGTACTAAGCTTTAACTCATGACAAGCCTGCCACGAGTCAGTTACTTTGACAACTAGGCTACCGCGGCCTGCAACTTTAATAAAGAAAGATGCTTCTATAAGAAGAATGTTAAACTCTTATTTAAATATTCAAACTAATTTTGAAATTATCTCTCTATATTTTCCCAAATCATAACAGATATCCGTATAACTTTTAAACTCACTTTTAAGCAAACATGATCGCAGTAATGGACAGAATTATCCAAAAAATAGAAAGAAAATATTATGGCAGTTAAAAAATGGAGGTTAATGCATTCACAAACAAAATGACACTCGTATTTTTTTATTTTGTGTAGTCAAGAGTTAATTTTACTTATCCTTGCATCCACAAATTTGCATATCAATAAGTATACAAATCATAGTTTTTATGTAATTGATATATGCAAACATGTTGATCGTTATATCATATGTTATGATGGTTTGCGAAAAAAGTCATGAAAGTTTTGTTATATGTCATGATAATTTGTAGATCTTTTTGAAATAAAATTATAATGCACTTTCTAGTTTCCTGTGTAAAACAGAAAGCTATTTGTAACATTTTTAGAATCCAAAAGTAAATATTTAACCATATATTTCGAGATTTATATAAAAATAATAATAAGTTCTATCATAGACTCACAAAAGACTGACGCAGAAAGAATCCGTTTCATTTTAGCAAAATTCGGGTGCAGAAGTCTAAATATCAGATATTTTATGTTTGGTAATCTTAAATACGTATTTCATATTTATGAGTACCAAACACTGTAAATAGTTGCACTCTCATTGTAACAAAAGTATTTCCATTTAGATGATAATATTTACTCGAGATATTGAAATATTTACTCTCTCACTGTAAATGGTTTTCTCTGAGGAAATACTACAAGAATTTATTTTATTTTTTAGATTTACTTATTTATTATATTTATTTATCAATTTTATAAAATATATAAGAACTCATATGGAAAACCCAAACACACACACATATATATATATATAGATACAGATATATATATATATATATATATATATAATATTTTTCTGTCTCTCTATATATTTATCTTGCTCTATGTATATAATATCTCTCTCTCTCTCTATATATATATATATATATATATATATATATATATACTATGAATTTACTTATAAAGATGTAAAAAAGAAAATTTATGAGTTACATACGTATTTTATTATAGTTTACATAGACAAAGTGTCTGGAGACTAAGCTGTGATTTGTAAGTGTTTTTATAATAATATGCTTAAGGAACACTTTTTTAACAATGAATATTTTTAAAAAAAATCGAAGTTGTCACATAAATAAATTAACAATCGAATTATTGCTATTTTTCAAAAATTAAGTTTTTGCATTCCTAAGATTAAGTTTCCATATATACTTTTAACACCTAAATTTAGAACTGTGACAAATGGTTTTAAAACATATATCACTAATGCAGGCAAAATGCTTCATAATATTACACAAAACTTCATTAATAAGCAAATACAGCTATAATTAAAAATAGTAAAGATATTATAGATTTTTAAAAAAATAAAAATATTTATTCAGTTCTTAGTTTTGACTTTGAAGATCTTATCAGTTCCATTGATATCAATGTTATTATTAAAGTAATTTTAAAAAATAACAGTAATTATAATCTTAATATTAATTTCAACAAATTTTAAACTCTCATAGGTTTAGTCTTGAAGGAAAATTACATTAATTTTAATGGTTCATTATATAAACAAACTAAAGTTTTGCATCAAGGTGGCACTGCTAGCAAAAGTTTGGCTAATTTATATTTACACTTTTATGAATATAATTATATTATTAATAATGATTATTGCCTCTAATGTGTATCATTATCTGTATATAGAAATATTATTTTTACTATATTTATCGTAATAATGTTTTAGTAGGCGATAAATCCAATATATATTTTAATTTTATTAACTTTTCTAACCAATGTATTGAACATAAATATACTGCTAACTTTATTTACAATTATGTTTCTCAGTGAAATGACACCATGTAATAATAATAGTTTGTTTTACTATGTTAGACAGTTATTCAATAGATGACGCCACATGTTTAATAAATTAATAATATTAAATTTTATTTAAATATTCTTGTGTATGTATGTGAAGTTAATTTTTTATTTACTATAAAATTGTATATCAATATTTAAGGTTTTTGAAATGTATATATATAGACTTAAATTATTTTATCATAATTCATGAATTTTAATCTATACGGTACTAAAATTTTCCTTTTGTACCGAGCGGCAAACATAATTTGTTGCTGTACTTACGAGGTAAGCCTTACTATCTACTTTATTGCATCGACTTTAAATGTATACTAGTAAATAGTAGTAGGTTATAACTTTATAGTTATATTTTAATAGCATAGCGTATTTTTTTTCTAACCTTTAAATTTCTCGTAATATTTTGCCTTTCTTTCTCTATGGCTCAGTAGTATAGGCGAATTACAGGTGAAGGTTGGATAGCCCTAAAACTTTGTTTCAACCTGCCATCATGGTTCCTAAGAACAGGAGTTTGCTATTGTTGTACTTTAGCTAATATTTCCTACTATCTTGACTAGTTACACTTATGTTTTATATTTATTTGTATATATATATATATATATATATATATATAAATATAAAATTATATAATATAATACCATATATATAATTTATATAATTTATATATATATTATATATATTATATTTTATATATATATATTTATATATATATATATATAATTTATATATTAGCTATCTTAAGTCAGCATGCTTATAATACTGCAGCATCCATTTTATAATTTTTTTCTGGTGCTCATATGTCCCCATTGTGATTTTCCTACTGTCTATGTGTTTTTAGAATATGATTGTTGGATGTTATCTCTTGTTTGTGTAGAGAATAAGACTATATATATGTGTGTGTGTAAAATTACACAAATAAGGAAGGGACTCACATTAGAGGAATTGTATAAAATAGATTTAATTAGAAATAAAAATGCGTTAAGAAACTTATTATAGAAAATAAAAATTAAGTACCGGCACACACAAAATACGACTCATTTGCAAGCCACCCAAAGTCCAATCTTTTCTCCTACATGAGTTCAAAATTCAGTTCTAAATCTTTTGGGTGAGGCTAAGGCGAGTGGTTTGCTCTGAAGATCTCCTTATAGTACTCTCGCCTTCACATGGTCGATTCGCTCATCCCATATATATATATATATGCGCATGTGTGTGTTTAGTAAACTAATTGACCAAGTGATGGCGGACGTGCTAGAGGTGAAGCGTCAGTGAAATTCAGTCAAACGTGCCAGCGGAGAACTTCACCTAAGGTCATTTCACGAAATAGACCTTTAACCCTAAACAGAGACACTTCGATTTGGATGGCTCAAGAAAGAGTCGTGAACTGAGTGTGGGAAGGCATATCCTTTCTATTTTGTAAAATTCTACCTAAGCAAATTTAGTTAAATATCTTTTGTACAATATAAATGAAAACTAAGCAAAGGTTTGTGTTTCACTGATCAATGGAATCAATCTTATGTACAATTTTAAGAATTCTTCAAAAGTATGAAACTTTCTGAATACAGTTTTAATACTCCCCCTTGATCTACATGGGATCCTTATCAAAGGAGTAAAGTATTTCAGATGAGACCAAAGAATAGTGAATATCTTATGTGATTTAGTAAAAAAAAATATACACACATAATTTAAAAATTAATAATAAATATTATTTTACGCTTGATATTTTATTAAATCCCAAGAAGATATACTCAGTTTTATTTTTCCTTTTTGCCAAATTTCTGATGTAAATATGAAGAAAATTGTTTTTAATTTCAGTATGACATATATTAAATGTCGACCAAAAGTCTCAAACACATTTTAAAATGAAGTATACGATCAACATATTGTCTTACCAGTATAATTTTAATAAGGTATTTCTTTTTTATTGAATATTTAATAAAAAAATTGAATCACGTTACAAGTTGCTTTGTACAACAAAAACCACAGAAACAAAATTCAAATCAGTTTTCAGAAGTATTTGTAGATACAAAGA
Organism: Trichonephila inaurata madagascariensis; assembly: GCA_019973955.1. Lineage (NCBI taxonomy): Eukaryota > Metazoa > Arthropoda > Arachnida > Araneae > Nephilidae > Trichonephila > Trichonephila inaurata. The sequence continues at coordinate 24,157 of BMAV01015948.1, forward strand.
GGTTAGCATACTCATATAGGTTATATGTGCAACTAACTACCCTATTACTTCTATGACTCGAGCCATATCCAAATGTCGTCAATTGTTTATCGCATATATACCAGTCTTTCAGACTGCACAATTTCGGTAATTCCTGTCTGTTTTTTCTTGCACCATCTATGGCAGTGGTTCTCAAACTTTCAATATTTGCTACCCAATATTCAGTCCTAATTTTAATGCCCCCCATACAATAACGATGTATTGAATTCAATAATATTATATTCTGATGTTAAAACTACAATATGATTTAAACCTCTTAAGTACCACCCGCGTATATTCACGTCTCGCTCAGCTAAAATGGCATTTTCTCCGGACGTATATATACGTCTGTTAAAAGTACGATCTCTTCTGTGCACTGCTTTCCATAAAATTATTTCGAAGGCTTTGGAGTAGAATAAAAGGACAGTGTTTGCGTAGGATGTACTTATTTCAGAGGATTTGTTTATTCCTTTTCTCTTTCCCCTCCACCTAATACATCACATAAGCACGCTTGCGTGGAAAATGGTAGCAATGGGGAGCGAAGCGCGTAACTTTTAATCGGCAGAAAAGAGAATAAATATAAACCATACAAATTTTCAAGCTAAGTGTTATTTTTTGTATATAGTTTTGTGTATGACAAGCCCATGGGATCACTGATAATTATTTACTTCGTTTAATTTAGTATTGTTAAATTAATTATAGAATACACATTATGCAGTACTGATACATTTATAAGTGTATTATATCAGTATAAATGTGTATTTTATTTTTATTATCTCAGAATGTATTTTTTGTTTGTTTACTTTCAGTAAATTGGTTATCTTTTTAAATAATCTTTTGTTTTCGTCTTTTCAAATGCTCGCGCCCTCCTCGTAGAGTTATCACGCCCCCTAAGGGGGGCGTGCCCCACAGTTTGAGATACGCTGATCTATGGGCAATATTAAAAAAATATATTTTATTAAGAAAAACAAACATTTTCATTGCGAGTAGCATGAATCACATTATACCCAGTTGTGCTATAAGTTCTTTTACAAATCTTTGAGATTGCCTGCTGTGACTGAAACTCTACAGATAATTTTAGCGTTACATATCATTTGAAATATTTTTCAACAAATTGCTGTCTTTCATGCATGTGTTTCTAAATTAATCCCAGATGTAACACTTTGAGCATAAGCGTGCATTAAATTTTACTCTGCATCAAACAAAGAAGATCGCGTCTGTAATTTTTAAGGCTCTCAAGAATTTAGGTGTCAAAAGATTAGCCATTTACGGATGTTTAAGAAGTTTACTGAGACAAAAACCGTTCCAAATTTGGAATGGTCATCTGAGTTCGGTGGAACGGTAGTTCTCGTCAAAAGAGTCAGAAAAAGAAGTTGTTTGAAATTAATGTCGAAAGGAGAATCTTGTTAAACAGACTTCTTAAAATACATCATCTTGTTTTTGACTTCTTATAAATAGGTCAAAAAGAACAATGCGTCACATAGTAAGATAATTTTTTAAACTAAGAGGTCATCGAAGAACATACCGTCATTTTATTGCAAAATAATAAAGCAAAGTCACTGTTATAGCCGCACGTGCAGACGAATTTGATTTATCGGTGAGATCATTTTTGATGTTGAAGAATATTTCTACCATCACAGAAGGACTTTATATGCACAGGGTATGGTCAAGAATCTAATGAAAAGAAAGAAATGCCCTCAAATAGCTCCTCATCAGGCTTCCGCAATGGTGTGGTTGAATGTCAGGTATGGAGGCATCCCAGTGATTCGTTTTTACCATAAAGAGTATAAACCATGTAATACACAAATAATTATGAAAACAAAATTCTATAGAAACAACAGTGAAACCATGAATGTAAACCTATTCAATGGGAAAAATATTTTTAACTGAGCATTTCTCCTGTTCGTAATACGAGAACGATCCAGAAGTGTCTGTTACTGAATGTACTGCACTTCATTGGAAAATAAGAATGTCATTCCAGCAGACCAGATTCACACCCACTCGACTAATAGATTATGGTTAGAATAGGAGGCATACGTGTGCTAAAAATGGCATCTTGATTATAACAGTCTGGAACGTTCTTAACAGAAAACAGCAATGTAAATTCGCGAGATGGTAGGGCGTGTCTCGACTGATAGTTGACCAAAGAATATTAAGGAATTTTTGAAGTGATATGTTATCAGTTTGAATAAAAGGTTTATGCAGTTTAATTTAAACTCTATTTTGAATTTTTTAAAATATTTATTTAAAATTTACATAAGGTTTTCATTATTTTTTTTATTTTAACTTTTTTATAACTGTATCAGAACTCAAGGCTTGACTAGTGGTTAGCTAATTAGTTGATTTATGTTGTATTTTCAATTCTGTCAGAGAGTTTTGGTCCACTTCAAACTTCAAAAATAGTTTTCTCAAGATAAAAAATAAAAACATGAAACTTTTATTATAACATTTTTAAAATTCCTGAACCTTCTCTCTCTAATAAAGATAATATGTATACTCATATTTTGCAATTATTCTGCTTTATATTATATTCATATGGACTATGTAAATCAGTGTGTATGAATACTAGCTTTTCGATTTTCCCCAGAATTATATGCTGTATTTTAAAAACAGAAAAAAATATTCCATTGGCCCATTGAATCAACATTTCTCACCATATAATAAATAAAAAATTTTTATGAATAGTATTATAAGTTTTATAAAAAAAAATTATATTTTAAGTATAATTAAAGAACTGGATTAATGTTCTAACTGAAATATAATGGTATTACTTTCCCTTCAATAATTTCTAAGTTTACAGTTTGAGTTTTATATATTATATAAAGTTAATTACACTTAATTTTTATTTTTAGATCTATGAAGAAATTTAGTATCTTGTAACACAGCATTTCTCAAACTGTGGGGCGCACCCCCTAGGAGGAGGCACCGTAACCCAACGAGAAGGGCACGAGCATATCAAAATTAAAAAAATAAAACTTGATTTAGAAATTTTATTAATTTACTGAAAGGGAAACAAATCAAAATACATTCTGACATAATAAAAAATAAAATATGCATTTACTCTGATATAATACACTTATAAATGTATGAGTAATGCACACTTAATTTGATAATTAATTTGACAATGCCAAGTTAAGAACAAGTTTAACAATTACAATGGTCCCAATGGGCTTGCCATATATAAAGTTACATAAAAAAATTAATACTTATCTTGATAATTTATACGGTTTGTAATTAAATTCTTTTTGTATATTTACGACAAAAAACATTACTATTGAATTTAATACATTGTTATTTGGATGGGGAGGGGGACACGAAGAAAATTATGACTGAAAATTGGGTCGCAAGTATTCAAAATTTGAGAAGCAGTGTTGTAACATATAGTATATATTTTCATGAATTTTATAATAGCAAAAGAATAACGCTTTTTTTAAATAAATGTTGGTGAAAGTAGATATCACATCAAAACAAACGTTATAAATTAAAAAGAACTTGAATATTTTTTACCACTTGCCCTCAAATAGAGTCTAATAAGAAGAAAACCCAATAATCTTTGTTTAAATCAATTATATTGAATTTTCACACATATTTCTCAAAATTGTTACATCCCTTATATTCCATTATCAATATAAGAAAATTGCTTATCATTTTAGTGATGAGAAAAATAGGAGAAATGGGAGCTTCTAAAAATATAATAATTAAAAAATTAAACGTTTTGAGACCCTCTACTGTGTTGATATTTTAATGTTCTTAAGAACCTATTGAAGTCTTTTAGAAACTGGCATAAGTGTGAAAAATACTTAAATAAGGGTCTTGGGACGGAATAACTTCAAAATATGTTTTATACAACTATATTAAAATCTGGATAAAAAATTTAATTTTACAACGTTTCCTTGGTGAGAGATTTCTTAACAAAACCAATACACACTGCATGCTACAATTTTAATTCGGCTTTAAATTTATTATTTAATTTAAAACTCTAGCAGAATTTTTCTTTATTTTAGTAAATAAAACTTAATTAATTTAAAACTATGTTTACATATATTTGGGTATCTTTCATAACAAAATACAAATTCTTTTAATTGCTTACACCAAAATATATGTTAGTATAATATTAGTGAAAAAATTACTTGAAACTAGGTTTTAATCTTCACAATTTCTAAATTGTTGGTTTACATCAAAAGGCAAAAACTGTTAAGCACTCATCTTTTCATATAATAACATAATTACGCAACCGGCAAATACTTCAGAAACTTTAATTTCTCCTTTGCAACAGGCTTAAAATTTGTTTCAAAAAAGATTTCCACTATTAATCAACCTCCCATTCTTTTATCTGCTACTTTTCTCCATTTTACCATATAATGAGGGACTCTTAAAAGCCTTTTAAGTTGTTTATTCATTCAAATATTTTTTTTTGCTTATAAAGAACTTACATTTTACCTTTGTTACGGGTATTAAAGGAAAAATGTTTTCTTCTAAACAACAATTCAAAGATCTTTTTATTCCAACGTAATTAACTTTGCACTCTTTCCCTAACTTGCTGGACGGTTTTGAACAGGTTATTGTTTATCCAATAATTACCGTGTCTTTTAAGAAACAGCCCCCATTCTTAAAGTTCGATATCGTACAGAAGCCAAGATAGTTAGTTTTTTTTTCGGTTTGCTTGTTTGAGTCATTAGTAAAGTTCTAGATACATGCAACTACTACAGAGTAGTTTGACTTAAATAATGCATTTTAAAAATTATGCTTTTTTATCTAGTACTTTACTTTGAAAAATATTTTTAATCGGAAAACTACATTCAAGAGTACCTGCAGTAATGTATTATATGTTTATCTAAATACCTAATAAAGAATTTATTTCTCTGCGTGTTTTTTTTTTAAATTTTTTTTAAGAAACCTCTTCTTACGTTGTTAAAATTTTAATCTGAGACTACTATCTCAGGAAACTTTATATATAAAACAGATGAATACAATAAACGAATTAAAGTAGATGTGAAAAATAATACATTTAAAAATTCTGGGAGATAAAATAAGTTTAAGTATTTTTTTAAATTTAATAAACAAAGGTAATTTAAGAGCTATAATTTAATTAAATGTTAAATTAAAATAAAAATTAGGCATATTAAACGACAAAATCAAAGCAAAATACGCAAAATTTGGTACAAATAGATAGAAAATATATTATTTTATGCGCATTACTTACATTTCAATATTAACGTTCAATTTTTCATTACATCAGGTTAATTTGTGAAAACAATTTGTAAATTAATTCATTCAGTTCTATTGGGCTATAATGCATGCTTTCATAATAAATACCATCGACAAAACTTTTTCGGTACTTAATTAATAGTATCTATTTCATTCTTTGTCATATTTGATTGTGATTCAAATTTATAGAGTATGTTGTAAATAACATCAATTACTTCAACATACGCAAGACGTTCCATTTTTATAACAAATATCATCTTATTATAAATAAAATACACACACACACACACAAATCATTATTCTATAAAATAGACTCCTTCTTTGAAGAATCCGTTCTTTTGTACATTTAAATATATTGTATTTTATATGTATTATATTGTAACACACAAAAATAGTTCACTTCGGTTGCCATGGGCACCGATCTACTATTCGGCCTCATGCGCCCAGCTGTGGGCAACTTGCCAAAAATAACTAGTTTTTTTTTCTCTGTATTAACTTTAATTCTTGTACCACGTACTTATATTTATTATTTATAATTCTTTCTTTCTCTCGTTATTTTATTTCTTTTGTATTTGTATTTATAAAAATTAACTGTAATTATAATTCTAGAAAGTTCTGGAATTTTTGATGGCAATATATAAAGAAAGGAAATATTCAGTTTGGTGTTTAGCAAGAGTTGTTGTCCTTTAATTTCAGTATCGAATTACCTTATTAATTTAATCTACGCGAAAATATTATTTTATATTATATTACGTAAAAAATAATATAATGAAATAACTAGCACTTAATAACTCTTAAAAGCGAAAAACATAAGGAAATTTATGATAGAACTTTAGGATATTTTCTTCATTAACACATTAATTAGTAAGATAATATTACTTAATAGGTACTCCTAATGCCTAAATAATAATGATGATAATTAAGTACGTTTATGTATTTAAAGAAAAAAGCTTTAATCCTTGAAATTGCTTTTACTATTCGTATACATTACTTATTTTTAATGGAAGCATTAAGGCCATGACATGGTAAGAAAACAGTATTAAGTAATTTATGCTGACTATATTAATAAGTATTAATTAATACTAATATATATATATATATATATATATATATATATATATATATATATATATATATATATGACTGTGGAAAATGTAGGTAATAGCGATGTCTAATTATTTGTTACTTGCAAAAATAAAAGAAAACTCTGATCCAAGCTCACGGACTTCTAAAGATATTTTTATAAGCTATCAATTCATTTAGTGTTTTTGATTCAAAATAACACACACAGTGTATTAATAAACACAATGTATCAATAAAACGTTAGAAACATAAATTAATGTATTTAAATAAATAGACATTGAAATTTAAAAAAGAAAAACCATGCTGTACTTTATTATAATAACAGTACCTACTGTAAAAAATATAAAATTATTCAGTTTCAAATGAGTGTCTTGTGAATTTATTATATAGTTTATATTATTTCTTAAACAGTATAACTTCACAATATCGTTTTGTAATGATAATAATTATTCGGATAAGGTCACAAATTTTGTGTGTGTGTGTCTATCAATACATTTATATATACCTGAGCAATCCTGCCTAGAGTTGAAGGCAAGATAAAGTTTATTAAATATGAAATTTAGCGTATTTCTTACGAGATTAAAAAAATAATTACTTCTTTTAAAATGCATTTTTTAAACGTTTTTTTTTTTAATATTGTTGAATAATTTTGAATTTTAGAGTGAAGCACAACTCTGGAAAATTACTGTACTCTTTTTATTAAAATTTAAAAGTAATAGTTTTTATTTCCATAAGCAATTGAATGATTACAACTAAGCCTATTGTATAACACACATACATATTGAACTCATAACCTAAATCTGCATTAGTACGAGTATTTCGGTTAGACTATTTTTTGTTTAGTTTCATATGTTGTGTTACTTTTTTTTCAAAATAAACCAGTACTTATACCAATACCAATACTTTTTCATCGTTATTATAGATTACTCATGCTTACCTAATTTCAAATCTTTCGAAAACCAAGAAAATTCTCACTGGTTCATACATTTATTTCTTCATTTTTAACATTAAATTAAAACAACCGAAACTTTTAAGAATGTTTTAAAAACTACTGTTTTATTTCTATATGTTTAATAAAATACATTTATTGCTAATTCAAAATCCGTTAAACCAAACTGTCATCATCATTTCGATTACCGTTTGTTCCTTTTTACTTTTAGGGATACAAAAGTTCGTCTGTGCACATAATCTTCTGTCATGATTGCCACCTGCGTTTTAGAACATTTTCCCCTTCTACGAATCTGTTTATTGAGTATGTTCTTCCTTATTCTACTAAGTAAACACGTGTGACATATTTTACTCCTGTTTTGTACATATTTTGTTATTTTAAATTTACAAGAAAATTCTGGCAAGGGATCTGCAAAAATTAAGCTATGTTTTAGTCTTACACTAAATTTTAACGCTTAAGTAACTTGTTACGTTGTGGCATTTATATGTGTTCTACTATACATAAATGCTTCACGGAAGTACAAATAGTTAATTTAATACAAAGTGAAACATTATAATATTAACTTCTATACATAAATACATTATTATTATTAAGATGAAAATAAATAGTAATACAGTCAGACTCTCTCTCCGATTTACAGAACCTCTATATGACGAATTTTGCAACTCAACAAGTTTTTTGTTTGCCCGATTAAAGTGAAGGGAAAAATCTTTTAATTAACGAAGAATAAACTCCATAAACTCCGAATTAACAAATTAGTTCAGCACCACAAAAATAGTTTTAAAAATGTTTCCGGTCTTTTGTCCGGAAAAGGAAAATAAACTTATTGTAAGCGATAAATTTCGACTGGAATGTGTGCAGTCCATTATTAGACTTAACAGGTGCATATGAATCGAGAGTGCAAGCTGTCACTTGAGTTTTGGAAAGGGCAGGAAATTGACTTCTCGTCTCACCCCACTCCATAACGCAAGTGATATCTTAAGAGTTTTTGTCATTTGTTCCCTTTCTTGAGAAGTAAGATTTTTTTATATATACAATTTTGCAGAATGTTTGAATTTGAATTTTGGTTTGGCGAAAAGTGCTCTATTTAATCAGGAATCAAAAATATTGCCAAATACCTAGCATTCCAAATTTTAAAATTTCCTGTTAATTGGTGCATAATAATTCGCTAATAGTATTTTAAACTACAGAAGAAAAGTTGTAATTTTTAACTATGGATATTTTTTGTTAGTTTTTTGTAATAGAATTTACAGAAACATAAAGGTAGGGAAAAAAATGTTTGTTTTTTTTTACCCAAATATTACAAATTACCCCGAATTAACAAAGGAAATGTTTGAATTCCCAAATCATGTCAGACTGTAATAAACACTAGGTAGAAAAAGACTGCGTGCATTACTATTGCTTACATGAACAATGAAAAAAAGTTTAAAAACTGGAATTTAAAAAAAAAAATTTAATTAGATTTTAATTAGTTCATTTTAAGTATTTAGAATAACAAAAGTAAATTTGATTTGCCTTCATAGATTTTAAAATAAAGACAGATTTGTAGCGATACCAACAAAAATCAAGTAGAAAAAGTCTGCGTTCACTGTTTTAGTAGAAGCTATAAAAAATATTTAAAAATGATAATGAGCCATTTAATAGCTAGTTGGTCTTTCGAGAACAACTGAAGTCGTTTCGACATTGAATTAATAAGTTTAGTTGTTTCTTCGGCGCTTATCTTCTCCCATTCGTCCTTAAGAACACTCTTCAGCATGTCCTTACTAGAAAATTGTGTTGACGAATCTTACGCTCCAGCAAATCCCATAGGTGTTCTGCAGGATTCAGATCAGGTGACTAGGGGGGCGTGTGCAGTTTATTTGGGACATTATACAATATCCTAAGCTTCACAATCTCAACGTTAGGATCATGTCGCGTTGGAAGCGAAATGGCGATCCAAGGCCGAGTTTGGTGACACATTCCTTTAAACTTTTTTTAGGACATCAAGTAAATCATATTTGATCATATTGATTCGATATACCCCAACTTGCCAACGCCATTGCTCGCCATGCACCCCCACACCATAACTCCACCGCCGCCGTGCTTCACCGTAGGTACTAAGTGCTCTTTTTGAAGAGCTGTACAAGGTTATCTGCAAACCAATTTATGACCTTTTATGCCAAAGATGGAAAATTTGCTTCATTGGAGAATATCACAGTCCTCCAGAACTCTGCATATGTATATGCTCTTTTGCAAAAGTTATTCGTTGGTCTTTGAAATATAGGGCATTCTACGAGCCACTCGACTACACTATCCGGCCTTTTTCAAGATTTTTTTTGCAGTATCCGCACAAATGTTTTTGTTAAACTTCTCATGAATGTCTGTTGTTTTTTGAGTTCCAGTCAAATGCGGATTTTTTTTCACCACGCATAGCATACTTGGTTTTTCTCTGATTGTGAGTTTAGATGGACGACCTGAATAAGGTTTCGATGTGTAATGCCTGCAGTTTTAAAGTTATTTATAACACGTTAGATAGATGAATACTGCCATCCAACGGATATGGTTATATCCCGACGACTTTTTCCATCTTTCCACATTTTTCATAATGATTTTAAGCTCACTGATACTAGTTTCCTTCTTTTTATATTCCATGTCACTGAACTGCTTCGTACCTCCCAAAAATATAAAAGTTATTGCGTAACAATTTTCTTAATCTATTTTACTTGATAACTGAATGCATAAACTCTGTTAACCTATAACGCCTGTTGATAAAAATTTCAGGAATCATGAATATTCAAATGGTGAACGCAGACTTTTTCTGCCTACTATTTGCGTGCTTTGCTTCAAAAAACCCGCTGTCTTACGTAGTTTTCATTCAAAACTAATCAATTCTTGCATGCTCAACATTTAAATAATAGTAAACAAATTCATAAATTTTTGTTAGAAAAAAAATTATATTTCTATTAAATTTTACCTTTGCTCTATGAGTTGTTATGGGTGAACGCAGACTTTTTCTAGCTAGTGTATATTTGAGAAAAACATACAATGAAATACTGAAAATAATGGTATGCTTCATGTTGAAAATAAAGGCAATGCCTTCCTATCTTTTCGCTGTAGCAATTTACATATAAATGTGTATTTTTCTAACTTCCTATAAGCCTTCAAATATATTTAATTCAACAGAATAGAATACTTCGAATAGGAGAATATCAAAATGCAGGACATCTCTCAACACACATTATTCTTTTTTCCTACATTTGTTTTAAAATATAAGGATGCTAAGGTACAAAAATAAGAACTAAAAAAACTACTTCCATACTTATTTTTTTCGTTAGAAATGTCATAGGTAAGACTGTGAAATATAAATGTGTTGCATAAGAACATGAAACAAAATCCATCATATTTTTTGTTACAAAAATATTTTGAAATAATATATTTTAAGAATAATTCAATCTGTAAGTTGAGTTATATAACTAATTGCTCATACCAGAAGTATACACAATGTTATACAAGGAATAAGTTAATAACGCATTGAAAAAAATGAAGATGGACTTTGAAGCTTTATATATGCCATCACTAATCCTCATATATTATAATTAATCCAGTTTTTAAAAATGTTTCTGTAGTTTGTCTAGTTTTGAAATGATTGATTAATAATAGTAATTAAATGTTACATGAAATACTATTATAAGCATTTTCAATTTAGTTGAATGAACTGCTATGTTATCCATCGTATCATGTTGATTTGTAGAGATTATTTTTACCCTGTTTTCTGAGGAACACTGTTTCTTCATGAACTTATAGAAAGCGTTTCGGTAAAGTTTGATAATCAATAAAAATATCAAATATTTTTTAAGACTTCACAGTACTCTTTAAAAATTTTTTCTTCGAAACAGTTGTATTAAATGTATAATTTAAGTTTATTCCTTCCAGGTCATATCATTAAGTTGATTCCTTAATTAAAAAGTCAATTTGATCCTCCATTATTTAACCCTTTTGAAAAAATTAAGAATTTTTAAAGTTTTCTTAAACACTTAAAAATGCTCACTTTTTAAAATTTTTAAGTCACTTTGAGCGATTTATTTTCTTAAATTATTGCAAACAGAAGTTACTATGGATTTGAGAAAAAAATGTTTCCTTGTTGATTTTTAATAATTATTTTTATAATTAAGTGGGGAAAAACTGAAATTTTTTTTAAATATTAACTTAAGCATTTTTTTACAAAAGTAAGTATAGTGATATCTTTCCTAAATCCATACTAACATTTATAGAACATATATTTGTAAATATACTAAAAAATTCGAAACTCTATCCTGAACAGTAAAAAAAGTCTTTGATTTTAGAAAACACTTACATCTTCAAAAATAAAAGTAAGAAAAAAAAAAGAAAAAAAGAAAATTAACATAGCAATTGTAATATCATAAAGCAAAAGCTAATAATGCCTAGAAAAAAATTAGGCTCTAACTATTTTAATATATTATATTCCAACTTAAGTTCTACATCAGAGCATTACTTTAATTAAATATGACTGAAAATATATATATTATTTTAATTCAAAATATATTTTTAATAGTATTAACAGCATTTCTTTCAAGAGCAAGCTATTCAGTTTAATCTTAAAACAATATTTTCAAAAAAAGTTTTGAAACACAAAGCAGTTATGTCACTGCTTCTCAAACTTTCAATACTTGCCACCCAATATTCTGTCATAATTTTCTTCGCGCCCCCTCCCACATCCAAACAATAACAGTGTATTGATTCGATAATTATGTACTTTGACATAAATCTACAATATGAATTTAATTGCAAACAGTACAAATTATCAGGATAAGCGTTAATTCTTGTATATAATTTTACATATGACAAGCCCGTTGACTCACTGGTAATTATTAAACGTGTTCTTAACATAGTATTGCTAAAGTAATTATCAAATACAGTATGTAGTAGTAATGCATTTGTATGTATGTAAATGCGTATTTTATGATTTATAATGTCAATGTATTTTGTTTTGGTTCCTTTCAGTAAATTAATATTTTTAAATTAAGTTTTATTAGCGACTTTTCTATATGCTCGTGCCCCCCTTGTTGGGTTATCATGACCCCCAAGGGACGTGCCCCTCAGTTTGAGAAACGCTGAGTTATCTACAACATAGTAATAATATTAACTGAAGCTAAAATCAGAGGTTAGTACATTTTTTTTTCATTTTAAATCGGTGAAGATCAGGAAGTTTTGTTTCTTGACTTTAAAAGATCATAGAAATATTCAGATTTATCCGCTATGCTTTTATTAAGTATGATTGTATTAAGAAATCTAACTGCAGTATCAGCTGATGGTAGGAACTTAGATACATCAGTTTTACTAACATTCTATCTTATCCAAATATTATTTCCCATAACAATCTGGGAACGTTTTGTCTGTGACATTATCTCAACAGGAAAAAAAAATTATGGTGAAGTTTTTAAGTAATATAAATTGTTTGTATAAACAAAGATTGACCCTTTAAATCAATCTTAATGAAATAGCTATGAGAACTCAAAAATCCAAAATATAAAATGATTTTAGTAAAGAAAATAGTAGTTAATAACCCTTTCACACGTAAAATGTTGATTGTACACAAAAGTATTTTTAGTAAATTTTTTAAGAATTGAAAAATTGTTTAAAGGAAAATGAAACCAAAACTTAAGCTAAGAAAACTTCAAATATCTTAAAAATTAAATGGTTATCATATCTGAAATTTGGTGGTATGCTCTCCAATGATATAGGTCAGTGGTGCGCAAACTTTTTTTGACTGCGACCCCTTTTGTAGAGAGGAAATTTTTGGCGACCCCTAGAGATTAATGTTCACAAATACGATGTGTAAATAGGCGCATTTCTTTCGTTTTATCGAATAAAAAAATCATCTTTTCTGACCCATATTAATATTATGTATAATTTAAAGAAAATATTTTTTGTATAACATAAAAATAAGTAAATTGCCTTTTAATGAGATATATGTGGCTGTAAGTTTCTAATTATCTCATCGATGTTCGGATGTATGTTGCTAGTTGCAATTCGCATATCATCTTCAGGGTTTAAACGAGAGAGGTATTTAGTTTTTATTGAAACTAGTTTGCTAAATCCAGTTTCACATAAATACGTTGATGCAAATTGTATTAGTAATCTGATGCATTCTTGCATAGAACGGGATACTGATTTTCCACGGATAGCCAAAATTTTTGGCAAGGTTGAGTCTTAAATTGATTTCGAAGAATATAATCACTAATCAAATCTATCAATTGCTCTTTCTCACTAATTTGAAGAGTTGAACTGCATATGTCGTAGGAAAATGGATCACGAATCCAACCAAGATCATTTTCAGGAAAGTCCTCGAATCTTCTTGAAAAATTTTCTTTTAACTTTTCAATATGATTGGAAATAATTTTTTTTAAATGTAAATATATCTATTTATTTTCCTTAAAAAAAATCGTTAAAAGCAAGGGAACATGTCGGTGTTTTTTTTATTCAGTTCAGTTTGCCAGAGACAAAACATTTTTAAAAGCTTGCTTTTTACTGGCTGAAGTTATGATAGTTGAATTCTCCCCCCTGCAAGCTAAAATTTTAAAGTCGTTAATTTTTCCCGAAAATATCAACTAAATGTCAGTTTTCCCTAGCCAAACTTCTTTTGATATAATAACTTGTCAATCTTGTTTCTTTTTTTTAAAAATGTCCCGTCATTTCTCAAATCAAATATCCGTCTAGTTTTTTCCCCACTTGGCCATAAAACTTCGGTGTATAACAGTTATCTCTCATACGTTGAGCCCATCTCTTTTGCAAAGTATTAAAAAGGGCGGCTGTTAAGACTGTTGCATTTTAAGTTAATTGAACTAACAGCATCTTGTAATATTTTTTGCAACTCTTCATCCATATCTTTTGCAACAAGAGTTTGCCGATGAATCATATAGTGATTAAATACCATATGGGGCCCCCATTTTCCATTAAACCCCCGGTTTTTGTTTCGAACCTGTTAATGCTGCAGCACCATCAGTAAAACCCCAACACAGTTTGCCCAGGAAAAGGGACTTTGTTTCCCAAAATTTTTTTTATTACTTTGAATTTTTTTTTCTCCAGTTTTTTTCCCTTTCCCAAACTTTTAAAAACAAAAAAACTTTTTCTGTTATATTTTCTTTAAAAAATAAATCTAACGTAAAAAATTAGTTGTGACTTTTTAATTCCCGTTAATTCCGCCCGTTGTAAAAAATACAGATAAATTTTTTGTATGGTTTTATGTGTTTTCCCCGATATTTCGTGATACAAAACCCGCCGAGACACGGTATCTCTTGATAATGGTTTTTTGTTTTTGGTTCATTTCCATATTTATTGCCATGCATAATTAAATGCCATCTTAGTTGCTGGGAAGGAAAAAGGGATTCCCCAATTGTAGGGGGTTTTTCATTTTTTTTCCTATTAGATAAAGAAACTTCTAAAAGAAGCTCGTAATGTTTTCCGAGGTATTGTTGAAAAATTTCTTTAGATTTGCACTTTTAATTTTCAGTTTTTTCAGCTCATCTTTAAAAAAATGGGATATTTTTTTTTGAAGTTCTTTATGTTTATTTTCCAGATCCCTTTTTTAATTTAGCTGGTTTCATGCTCTCATTTGCTAATTTTTTCGTTGCAAATGACACATACCCGGGCGTTCTTCACCCCGCAACAACACGAAATGAAAAACCCCCATACTTAAAAAATTTTTCTCATTGTACTTTCTAATTTTTTTTGGGTGGGGCATTTAGTTCAGAATTTTGAGACTCCTCACCCAGTATTTGTTCGTTGGTTAGCTGAAGATTTTCCCGTGTCTTTACCCTTTTACCCAATTAAAATAAAAAGGGTTTAAAATTTTTTTTAATTTAAAACAAATAATAAAAAAATATATATTTTAAAATTTTTTTTCGAAAATTCAATAAAATTAACAGGGTTTTTTCTGTAATGATACCAATACCTGATAAAAAAAGAACAGCAAACCCCGATAAAAATATAAAGAAACCCATAATTACATAACGTCACAGGGATAAAACTCGAGGAAAACTAAAAACAATTGTGGGCCCAAACTTTTTAATGCTACAATTTTTACAGGGAAACGTGAAATAAACATTCAGCGAAAATTTTTTGGGGTCGTTTGGTTGGCCTTGGCGGTACGCATGTCTATAAGATGACTCCCACACAGCCCTTGATTCCCCACCCCAAATCTCGTACGGTGCGCATCCCGAATTGCGCCCGTTCTTTTTTAATACGTATAACATCAATACGCCCCGGACAAATAGGCGCTTTTCGGTATAAAACTGGTGAATTACCGCGAAAGGGGCGTCATCTACCGGGTGAAAAATTTTGCGTCTTCACCTTTCCCCAACTTACGCATTACGGTGAAAGAAAAGACCCGGACAGAAAGAAAATTGAAATTTAAAGGGCAGTAAGTGACGGCGTTTCACTTTTTTAAAATTCCCCTGTATGGTATACAGAAATGCAGGTATAATGCTTTTTCAAAAAAAATTTGGCGACCCCCAAAAACTTCTTCGAACCCACGGGGGTCGCGACCCTAGTTTCCCACCCTCTGTTTAAGGTCCCCAAAAAAAATATGCACGGAAATATATTTTTTTCTTATTTGCATATAACCGAAAATTTTATTTTAAAAAAAAATGTATTATTTAGTTGAAGCAGATTTCAACTAAAGTGTGTACCAACCTTTCTCCTTACTAAAAAAGTGCTCCGTTAATTTTTAATTTCCCATCTTTTCAAACAGACTGTCAGGATCATAAGTTTCAGGTAATTTACTTCGGAGCTTAAAGAATTTCATACCCTTAATTTACTCTTATAAAAATTGCCTAAAATTAAACAGCTTGTGATACCCCGCGACCCGGGAGTATCATCTTCTCATCCACGCGACCTAGATTTGTAGGAATAAATGACTGATCACCCAAATTCTCCATAATAAATCATATTTGTTACATCTAAATATATATTGATCAACGCGACACAAGTCTTACTAGAGGGATATAGTCAGGAGTGATAGTACGTAATTATTAATTCTAAGTAAATAGCACCTGGAATACTAATCACTCTCTTTATGAAAAGCTATCCTAAGAATCCTTATGCGCCTTATATTCCTTAACACACTAAAGTCCGTTCTATAATTACACTTCTATATTTAATAGCTTACCAATATCTCAAAAGCGATCGGCCCCTAAAACATTTCTTTCTTCTATTCTATTCTTCTACTATTCATCTACTATTATTCTTCCATTCTATTACTGTCCTATTTCTATTCTACTAACCGGCTTCTATCCGACTAACTCGCGAATGCTAAAGCTCCCATATATATCTATTCACTAATCTGCACATCACGGTTTCTTCCAAAGAGAGTTGGATTGAAATAATGCCATTCTGGCCCCAAAGATTCCCCAAGAGGATTAGTGAGAAGGCGCAATAAAGCTTAGTCATAAGCTTCCAAGATCATCTTTTTAATTTTTTCATGTTTCATTCTCTATTGTATATTTTATTTCGTAATTATAAAGTCATACAAAATTGTACTAGCACTTTGATTCTAAATTTTCTTAAACAGCAAGTACAGTAATTCCTCAACTTACGCAAATCCAAAGTAAAGCGATTTTCAAATATCATCGATTAATTTTTTATCTGTGTGCTTCACTTCTCGATAACTCACTTCCCGCTTCTTTTTTAGCATATGTACATATTCAAGCATATAGCATGACATTGAAGTTTAGCCATAATAATTTTTTGTATGTTATAATTATTTCTTATCTAAGGAGCGAATGTTTATTATTACATGTTATAATTTTTATATAGTTTAACTTTATATGTATTATATCAACGCATATTTGAGAGACCGTTATATCATCGAAACGAAGTGGAATCAAGAAGCGAAGTCTTTAGATTCAGTTCAATCACAAGATCGAATGATGGTCGGTAAATTTGCCCGGATGGCCTAGGTTTAAATTTTAAAAAAGGGCAGAAAAAACCATATCCAACAAAAGAGTTTTTTTTTTTCCACAAAACAAAGAAATAAAAAAGTATAAAAATTAACAATGTAATTATAATTATTAATTAATAAGCATTAAAATTAACATAGTGATATAGATGTTTTGTGTGTTACATTCTGGTATTACGGAATTCGACTTTTTTGTAGAATTAAGTACACGCAATCTAGAGGATGTTCAAACTTTATTCGATTCCATTTATTTGCTCTTGTAACACCAAAATATGTGATGACATAAAAAAATTGTAATTTGTTCATGCAACTGATTCATTAAGTTTAACTTTGTTTATAAGCTGTGTGTTAAAATGAGCGCTAATTATACACATTACAACCTATTCTATGGATTTTAGAGGTTACGAAGAGTAACTTTGAAAATCCTATCGTAGAATTAATTTTAAGTACCTTCCAAGCTATTTCAAAACTTTTTATGAAATTTCGAATGTATGAACCTGAAGACGTAAAATGTCCATATATCTTAAAAATTTGAGGCTAAAATTTTTTATTTTTTATTAACAATATATTTACCTTTAGGAAATGGACAATGCTCAAAAGCAACTCCTTCAAGGGGGGAATTTTTTGGCCCATAATCTTTAAAGATTTTTTGTGGAAAAATTTAAAAAAAAAAACTAATAGATAATGAAAACAAAATATCATGGTGTACATTTATTTAACAACAGTGGATTTTTTGGAAAAAAGGGAAAGGGAAAAAAAATGAAAATGTTCTGCCTCTTCTCTCGGCAGCGATCAAATTCGATCATTTTTTTGAGATTTATAGGGGTTTGACAAACCATTTTTATTATTATCGGCTTGCAGACGTAAATATAAACCATGCAAAATTAAAAAAACTAGAAATTCTGCAAACTATATCCCTTCCCACATATTTTGACAAAAAAAAATTAAAACGTTGACCTATGTTTTGAGCTCACTTTGCGATTACCACTCCCGCATGTGCATAATCGGTAATTGTGCATACCCACCCCCTTTCTGGGTAGCGATTTTTTCAAGCAAAAAATTACATAATTTTTTATAAATTTTTTATTTATATAATGTTGGGACAGGTTTTTTTTTGGTTAAAGAATCCCCCCGGTATGTGGCAATGTTTTGGCTACATCCGCAGGGTCTCCCATTTGTAATATGATAGCATTTAGTATTTAAATTTTTGCATTTTGGAAAGTTATAAATAGCATGAAAAAAACAATGCATATGTTAAAAAAAGGGGGATATTTTTTTTAAATTTTTCAATTATTGTGAAAATTTTCCCCCATCATCTATGGCTAAAAATTTCCCTTTTTAATTTTAGAATTAGTTTAATAAAAAAAATGTACCCTATCACAATTTTCTTTCTCTCTTTTTTTTTAATTGGGGTGAGATTGCTTTTTGAAACTCTCCCACCACAGCCCGAAGAAAGTTAATCCCAAAGCTGACTTGCATTTATAAAACCCTCTTGTTGATCTTCATGCAAAAACCCATTTTTGCTCAAAATATATAATGACTAAATTATAGGGGGGCGTCTTGTTTATATTAAATTTTTCTGAATGTCTTATCAGGCCGCACGGCTCACGAGGGTCCCCCTTTTTGCCCCCCCTTTTTCCCGGGTATTAATGCATTTGTAACCAATCGTTATATGGGGAGTTCCCCTAAATTTAAAAAAAAGCTATTGACAAAGAACAACAAAACCCCAAATTTTTTCCAAATTTGTTTTAATATCAGAAATGAAAATTTGCCTTGATTTTCAATTAATGTAATAGCTAATATATTTGCTTTTTAAATCAAGGGACTCTCAATTTATTCCGTATCTAACATTTAACTCTCATGAAAGAAAAAAATACAAAAAAATTGCATAAATCTGTCAAACCCAAAGATTTTTACTGTTTTAAAAAGATATATAATCCTTGTTTAAAATTTGAATAAACCCTGTTTGTCTTGAAAATTACCATTTTTCCCTTTCCCCTGCTCGAATAATTCTTGATTGCTAAAGGCATCATAACCCAAATTTTAAAACCATATTTACATTTCATTTGATATTTGTTTTAAGAACCCTTTGGAACCATCACCGTGTTATCAAATTCTTCCGGGGAAACTCCCGAATATTTTTTTGATTCTTTGTTTTATTTTAAAAGATGAGCATTCTCTGACATCTTACAACAGAAAATCAAATTTTTTCCCTCTGTCTATTTGTCGGAAAAAGACATACCCCAAAAGGGGGAAAGGAACGTCAGACGAAAATTAAAGCTATAATATAATCAACCCCGGGCACGGCGGGAAACTTTAAAAAGGGAAATAGTGGATTCTTCTCCAGAGACAGTGATTGTGTGGATGAAAAAATTGAATTTTTTCCCCTTTTTTTCTACAGTACGCGGGGGTGAACTGTTTTAAAAAGGGGATGGGAAGCAAAACTTCCCGACTTCGAACAATGGGGTTTCTAAAAAATTGCGTTAGTGATGAATAGTTTCCTATCTACCTGATGTATAATATTTTCTGAATGTAATCGTGCTTCAGTAAAAATTATGTGTGAATAAAATTATATAATAAAAGGTTCATTTTCAAATTTAAATCAAACCTTCACTAGTTTTATATTTATACTAAACTTTTCTCAAAAAAAAATAAAATAACAATATGTTTTCGGCTTAAAATATATCCCGTTTCAATACGGGATCTTTTTTTTATAATCTGACTACATCAAGAAACAAAACCATTGACCACTTAATGAAAGATCAATACATAAGTAGTTAAAATTATTTGGGGGGTTTTTATTATTGCTTAAGTAAAAAAGTTAGATCAAAAAATTTTAAGCAGTTTTTTCATTTTCAAGTAAAAAAACTCATTTCGGAATCTCTTTTACATGTCTACTACTTTATGTGGTTATCAAAAAACTTAAATACTTTTCAATGGTTTTTGTGTTTTGGGGTTATTTTCAATATTTGAATTACATTTTTGGAAAATTTTTTAAAAAATTTAAAATAATCCTTCGTGTCCCGCTTTTTTAAAAAACAAAATAGTTTAAAAATTTGCTTACTGAATTATCTTTTAAAAAATATTTCCAAAGTTTTAGGAGGATCAATTACTATTACAGCCGAAAAAATTTATATGTATAAGGACATGTTTCATTAAAAAACCCAAACCCAAAATATTCTTTCAATAACTATTTCCTGAACAATTTCTTTGGGCTTTCAAAAAAACAGAAATATCAATCATTTCCCCCAAACTCTAATGGTTTTAGATGGGAAAATACATGATTTATTTTTAAAATATAACAAATTTTACTTTTATGCAAACATTATTACTTTTTTTGAAAGAAAAAAAAAAAAGGTTGAACAGCAAGTTTATCTGAATACCATTTTTTAATAATATTAGGTTGGGGAAAAAATAAATTTATTTTTTTTTTGGTAGAATGTAGTGTCGATAAAATTCGGAAAAATCGATCACACAATTTCAAATTTTGCTCATTGTCCCAAAGGGGGCATTTCACACTAAAAAATTTTTTTTTTCTGTTTTTTTTTTGGTCCATTCAGTTGTGAGTTATAAGTTGTTAAAATGGATATCACACACAACAGGAAAATTCTTTTTTTTTTTCAGTTTGTCTTTGTTTAAAAAAGGGAAAAATCAAACCAGGCAGCTAAAATTGTGAATGGTTTTTTATGGGGGCCGATATTGCAACCTAATTAAAGGGGTTTTTGGGTTTTGTCGATTCCGTTCAGGCATTTTTTATTTTTAAAGATGCACCTCCCCAAGGCAGGTCCGTCGTCGAAAATGTTCATAAAATCCCCCAGAAATAATCGAAAACTGACCGGCATGTTGGGAGACGTAACATCGCCCAGGGGCTGGTTGACCATAAAACCCGTTTTTAAAACCCTTTGCGCAAAGTTAATTCAAAAGAAGCCCCGATGTTTGGTGCCATATCAATTAACACCAAAAAATGATGGATCAATTTCCATTTTTCAAAGCCTTGGTCGAAAGGAATAAAATCGACCCATTTCTTAAACGGATGGTGACTGGAGATGAAAAGGTTTTTACAAAAATTGTGCGAAAATGATCGTGGGCAAAGCGTGGTGGGAAACAGCTCAAACGGTGGCACAAACCAGGACTAACAATCAGGATGGTTCCATTGCGTATTTGGTGGGATTGGGGGAAAAAAATAATTTTTATAGGTTTTTTTCTTTATGTGGTCAAACCAAATTCAGATCTCTCCTCAACAACTGGATTTGAAGCTAGCGATTGATCAGGGTTGGAACAGAAGAGGTGTTGTGTTCCATCAGAACAACGCCAGACTAAAACTTCTGGTGACTCGAAAAACCTCTGAAGGGGCTTGGTTGGGAAGTTTTAATGCATCCACCATATAGTCGGACTTGGGGGAAAAAAACGATTAAACCCCCTTTTTTTTGCATTTTCAAAACTTCCTGAGTGATAAGAAATTGGGATCAAGAGAAGATTGCGAAAATCGAATATAGAGTTTTTCGCTAATAAGGACCCAAAACTTTTTATAAGAAAGGCATTAGGGAAACTCCCCTTTAAAAATTAAAAAAAATCATCAAAAAACGGTGCATTTGGGGGAAAATCGGACAATCCCAAACATGTTAAATAAAATATTGAATTTCATGCAAAAAAAATGGATTTCTTTTTTCCCCCCCTAATATGTGATAACGGCAAACAATCGCAAGGAAAGGAGAATGAAGTCAAGATAATTTAATGTCCTTGAACGAAGAACAGTTTCTCTTCAAAAGTATCCGTTCCAAAAAAGTTAGTTTTTGGAAATTTTATAATAAAATTTTTAAAAAGGGCCCCCAAAAAAATTTTTTCGACTGATTTCTCCGCCATCATGCTAAAAACTCCTGATATATATTTCTTCATTTTTTAATAATGCTTACTTGAACAAATAATAGAAAATTATGATTCAAAATATGTGTTTGATAATTATAAGAAAAAAATTATCTTTTTTTTTTTTTTTCAATTAAGTTCTACAATTTAAAAAAAACTAAAAAAATAAGTTTTATTCAAATATCTATCAATAATTTTCTCAACAGCCAAGGGGCATATTAACATCATTGCATCAAATTCCACACCCTACTGAGTTTCATAAAATCCCCGACAACAAATACATATTTTTTAAAGTTTTTTTGTCTTGGAATAATTTACACAAGGTTGTAAATAATGTACACTGAATTTTTTCTTCAGTTAAAAACAATAATTACAATTAAAAATATCTCTTTTATTTTGATATTATTATTTTTTTTTCAAAAAACAACTCAATAAAATTTTAAAAATTTGGGTTTTTAAAATTAAAACAAAAAGCCCATAAAACTTTGGGGATTTAGTTATATCCCGAATCAAAAGATTTGAAAAAATCAAACTTGTAATTTTTACGGCTAGTGTCATTCAACTTTTAATATCCTGTTTCATATATTTACATTTGGGGCAAACAAAATCTTCGATCAACCCTTTGTTTTAATTTAAAAAGGTTTCTCAAAAAAGGAGCAGCACTTCATTTACATCCGTTAAAAAAAAGGGTTTTTATAATCCGGAAATCATAAAACAAGAAAATGCTTATACAAGAAAAGGGGCAAAACTCTCTATAAGGAAATTTATTGGCGCGAAAAATTTTGTGGGGGAAAAAGTAAAAAATTTTAAAAGGGCCCCAAATTCCCTAACATTCTTCCCGTGTATGGGGTTTTAAAAAATAATGGGAAATACAGGGGAATATTTGTCAACCCCAATAACGGTGAGTTTATGGTTTCCCATTCTCTTTTCATTTATTTGCAAAAAATCACTCAAATATGACAATAAGGCAATTGCTATGATACCCGTGTTTGCATTATTACTAGCTGGAAATAACAGTGTGCAATATATATTCATCCCCATCAAAAAATGATTGTATCAGTTACAAAAAAGGGGTTTTTAAAGATAATTTTTTTCCCTAAATTGTTTGAAATTTTTAATAGCTAAAAAGCAAATAAAAGCAGAGAATATTTATTTAAATCAAGCTACAAAATGAATAAAACAAGTAGAAAATAATGCGAAGAATGTTCTTATTGCAGAACCGTTCTTACAATCAAATGTATACGCATGAAAAAAGAACATGCAGAATGGTCCCTAATTCATGGTACAAAAATTTAAAAAGGGAGGTACAAAGGGCATTCTAAAAAATCATTTATTATATAAAAAGTATGGACGCAAGGGGCCCTAAATTTAAACCCCAAAAAATGGGAAAAGGGAAAGGGAGATAAAAAATATTTTTTTAAATGCTATCGACAAGTGTGATGCTTAAAACAACTGTTCCAAAATTGAGCTATGAAGTCCAGATGCAGCGCACATTGATGTACCAAATACTGGCATTCGAAGATAGTCTGCCAGATTTATAACTTTTAATCGCTGAAAATGGAAGTGGTTCAAGCGATTTTCGTTTATCACATTACAAACGGTCTGATGCCATACTATTACATGATAAGCAACAGCTCTTTTACTTGATTCGGGGCTATCAGCCAAAACATTCAAAAGTTTCTTCTAGGTTTTTGGGCTGGGTATAGCTCTTCGTCGACCAGCATCATGTCTAGTGACGTGACAGGAACTGCAGAAATTTTTCGTGAAGCAGGGGTGGCAAAACGTTTTTCCATAATTTGGGGTGATAAAGACGTCTTATCTATATTTACTATATTCCCAACATCCAAGAAACGTGAGAGGCTTTTTTAACATCATCCCCAAAAAATACTTCCAAAATTTCCCCACATGTATGGGAGCTCTCAAGTGCATAATTATGGAAGGAGGTATTTCGAAAGGGGGGGGAAAATAACTTTATTTAATATTTCATCTACGTTATTGTTACAAGGCTATTCACCGAAATTTATTGTCAGGGGTTGTATAAACGTTTTTCTATTTTTTTTTCAATTTTCGTAAGACTTTGATTTATTTCCCCTTTTTTTATTTTAAAAAGACAGTTTTAACATATTATTACTTTTTTTTTCTTCAAATCGCCGGTTGAGATCCAGAAAAATTTATCATAGAAAAAAGGGGGTAGGCTGCTGCGAAATAAACATGCTTATATCACGCCCATTTTCTCTCATCGACTCTTTTCACCCTCAGTTTGCTCTAGTTGCTTTTCTGGAAAAACTTCAAGATCAATTATGATTTTTTATTTGACAATAGTTGATCGGAATGGACCATGTAACATAAAAAAGGGAAAAGAATTATCCCAATCCCGATGGAATTAAGTATGCATTCAACTAACCATAATAAACGAAAAATTAATTTTTTGGGGGTCCATTTTTTTCTAATTGCAGATTATAAAAAAAGTTACAGCAAGTATATATATATATATATATATAAAGCTTAAAAACAAAAAATTTATTAATCTAACATATCTCTAGTGCTTTTATTGGGACAGTCCTCCGGTTCCACTGTAACACTCGAAAAAGGGATCAACCACAGGTGTGTGAGACATAAGGACAAAATTCTTTTAATTGTTTTTACTTAAAAGCGGGGCATTTTCAAAAAAACTGGAGGGTAAAAAAAGTGTAAGACATTTCTTCTATCCATTCCACTCTTTATATTTAGCAAATTGTTGTTTTGTGACTAATAATTAATGGCGAACTTGGTCGGGGGGATATGATCTACGTATGCCTACCCCGGTACACAAACCCATTTCCACACCAACGGGACTGGGATGAAAAAATACCCTGTTTGCGCCAGTCGTTTGGGTTTTATTCCCAAACGTTTTTTTTTTTCTCCTTTTGTGGGAAGATGGGTTGCTGAATATTTCCTTCAAAAAAAATTTTCTCTGTTATTTTTTTTCCCGAGCGATGCTTAGAAAATATATTTTTCAATGTTACTGCAAAAACCCCTACTATCTATAAGCCCCAAATTTCCGTTTTTTAAAGTTTTATCGTTGAAGTTTGTGAGCAGTCTCTTGTTGGGAAAGGTGGGGAGGGTTGATGGTATTTCAAACGTCATTTTAACCACTAAATGTAATCTTTTGGGGGAAATTTTTTGAAAACCCCCATAAAATGTATAATAACCAGTAAAGGGTTTGGCTTTACTGCCATCTAGTGTTCAACTCCCGAGTCACCACGTTGGTGTTTAGTTGTGACAAAACGATTTTCTGGTACAAGGGGGTTTTCCATGTTGGTATTTAAATTCTTGCCTTTTCCAAAAAATTTTTTGAACTGCCCACCCCTTTGGGTTTCCCAAAATGCCCCGTTAGACGAATGGGACGATGATGAAACCCTCTTTGGGTCAGTCTGTAAGAACCTTTTATCCTTGTAGTACTTTTTTTATGGCTTGCGGGGGGAATGTTACGCTGCTACTTCATGACTTATGCATGTTAAAGTATTGCTAGGAAATTCATTGGCAATCGGATCTCTGTTATTATTAAAAATGTCAAAACATTTAATGGGATATGATAACGTAAATGGAAGTATTTCAACAGTTGCCTTGAAGAAAGTTTCTATTGCCCTGTGTTAAATGAGGGGGGATACGCATTTTTTGAAGCTTTCGATAATTTGTATCTGAAAAACACATCATGTTCAATTTAAAAGGGGAGAGTGAATCTTAATGTTGAAATAATCTGAATAAAGTCGTCCTCCTCTTTGATGGGTTTTTTTTTTTAAAATTTTATTTGCTTTATTGAGAATATTTTTATTTGAAACTCTTGTTTATTTTAAACACAGTTTTACTTTTTTTTTATTTTTGAAAAAATAAATTGACATATATTATAATGAACATTTATTATTTAATTCGCTCATAATTTATAATGGTATCTGTAAAATAGTTCATTAAAAAACGTATCTAAGAAAAACTTAAAAAATACTAAAAAATTGATACGATATATAAATCATATTTTATTGTAGGTATTCGTTTAGTAATGTCTAAAGCTGTAATGTGACTTGGGAAAAAAAGGGACACAAAAAAAAATTTTATACCTAAGTGTGTTTTCCCCCATAATTCCCCTGGAATCTCCAGCATTTTTTTTCGAACATAAAATAAAAACTCTGCAGCTCAAAATATAAATGGGAAAATCATATATCACCAAAATTTTTGTAACAAATTGGAAGGGGTTTCCCTTTAAAGGGGTTTTTTTGAAGTACAACCAATTTTTTAGTATTAAATTGAAAAGTCTGGCTGATGTTAGATATTTTTTTTTGGATTAAATCTTTTTCTATTTCCCAGCAAATATCATATGTACTTTTATATCCAAAAAAGGGACAAATTTATAAAATATTTTGTTTTTGAAATGTATTCAATGATATGAAACCACAGCTTATACTATAAACTCTTTATAGTAAAAAAGAAATAAAACAATTTTCAAAAATACATTTTATTTATGTTTTTATATCTAGAAGATGAAATTTTATTAGAACATACTAACTAATTTTTTGGAACATTTGAAATTAATATCATGTAATTTCTCAACAAATAAAACTACACTGGTTTTGCAAAACTTAAGCAACAGGTGGGTTTTTGCCATAATTTCCCAAAAAAATCATCTGGGGGACATGAAATTCTGAAATGAAAAAATTATTATGTACGAAAAAGGATGACGAAAGCATCGGCGCTAAAAAAGGAACCCCCATACGGTATGGAATCAAAACAAAAAAAAAGGAACCATAGTATGGCTCGTTGTGACCCAACGGGGAAAAAAAGCTTTTCCTTTTTATACCCCCCACTACGGTTTTGCCTCCCCCCAAAACCCGCTGGGAACATTTCTTGAGTTGGGGTGCCCATTCCTCAATCAACATCTGTTTGAGTTGTTGGTTGTACCCCGGATGATGTGAGCGTGTGGCAATACGCCCCCAAAAAGCATCCACACATGTTCGATGGGTTTTTAAACCCGGGGACACGCTGGCCAATCCATTCGGTGATATCTTCACTTTCTAGCAGCGCCTCAACAGCAAGTGCGATGTGGCAGTGCTTTGTCTAAAAGTAATCGGGCCAATGGCACTTGGGAAAAAAAGATGCAGAGGGGGAAGAAGTACCTCCTCACAATAGCGACCCCCGTTTACAGCCCTTGTCGAAAATGGGAAAGTTCCGCCGTTAGCATAATCCAGCAACGAACTCAGGACCACCGAAACGATGTCTTTTTGATGTTCTGGGGGTAAAACCCGGGGCCCGATTTTCCAAATCAAAACGCGTTGAGAATCGCCCGGTACTGAACCGACTCTCATCCGTAAAGAAACACGACTCCATTTATCAGTTGTCCGTTTTTTCTCTCTGTCCACTGTAAACGGTGGCCATCTTTTTCCAAAGGGGGGCAGCGTTCAGGACGGGGGGTGAACAGGCCCCTTTGTGAAGGGGTCTGGCCCAAAACCTCTACACTTGTCGACCTGTTGCTGTACAGAGTTTTTTTACAATGGGGTTCTGACTGCTATCGAACTTTTTCGCCTGGGATGATATATCAGTCATCCCCCGCGTTGTCGTCCTCGGGCGGCCACACCACCTTTCTAACAGCTGTACCTGTAGTTTGGAACGCTTTCCAAGCGCGCGAAACGCACTTTTTTCGATTCGAACTCTGCAGCTACCCTGGTGAATGTACGCCCCTCCCCCCCGATCATTCTTCCCGTGTGAAGTCTCCCGATGATTTTTTTAGCCATATTTCAGAAAGACACAATGGCACTTGCAGAGAATATGGTTGCGTCTCCGTCTTTCATTTCATTCTACTGTTGAGCAGCGCGTGACATCACGCGTTTTGCGTACTCTCACATCGCTTCTGACGTTTTGTTCCTGATATTTGCATACGCATGACGTTTCTACTGACTTCGTGCCCTCTACTGATCTCCCGACCTCCTTCTCTGCAATTTCAGGGCTATCTGCTAAATTTTTAAATTTTGCTTAAGTTTTGCCCCCAGTGTACTTCAAGTTATATAGACACCCCAAAAAAAAATAAACCTTGGAGAATTATATTTAAGGTATCGGTACTTCGGAACCGTGATTTTTCAAAAAACGCATAAATGGACTTTTCATTTATTTTTCACTTGGGGTTTGAATACATGTATAAAATTGTTTTAGAAATTTTGACAAAAAATTTTATTTAAATACAATATTTTTTGGGAAAGGGTTTGCAGAATACTTTTTTTAAAATGTTCTCTTTTGTGAAAAATGCTTCTATTTAAAAATATTTTCCTGTACATAGCTCAGACCTCTATACAGAGGGTCAACTAGAATTTTTGAAAAATTCACATTAGTTTTTTAAAAATTTCCACCAATTGAAATAATTATTGGCGCTTTTTTTTTAAATTTCTCCCTCTGTTTGTCGTAAAATATGGATAAACGCCTTCTAAGTTATATATTTCAAAATATCTAGTTGAGCCTCT
>BMAV01015951.1:0-10306 GCA_019973955.1 Trichonephila inaurata madagascariensis
TAACCAAAATACACCCAGACTGCGGAAGTTGACAGCCAAATTTACGTCAAGTAATAGCTCTGTGACATCCCATTCGCCAGCTAACTTGTGACGTTTGTTTTCACTGCTCTGGTGCGGCTTCCAGACAACTCAAGAGTGGGCAGGAAAAGGAAAAAAGGCTTCACCGACTCGAAACCAAAGAATTGCACCACGTAAAAAAAAACGGTTTCGAGTGGGTTATGATGCGTTTCGGGGATTCCTTTTTCTTTAATTCCAACGGCAGTGTTCTAAAGAACCGAAAAAGGAATTACTCGGGATGCATTCATCTCAGAATCTTCTAAGGCAGTTTTAAAAAATTGTACTTAAAAAAATTTGTTTTAATTTTATTGTTGTTTTTGGAAGTCTGGAACGGAACGAGGTGAGAAAAAAATGCGCATAAATCACTGATTTTTGTTCTAAATCACTTTGAATTTGCCGCGGTACACTAGTGGTTAGGGTCGCGGACTCGTTATGAGTTCGAGTCCAGATGGCTCTGAAGACCTGCCGTGTAGAGAGGATTGATGCACTTTACAACTCCCGTGGTTCGATGTCCTTCCGTTGGCATGCTGTGGTAGATGGCATGCCAGCTTAATCGCCACTTGTCCGAGGTTCAAAATTACGAGGTCCGTCACCAACAGCCCTAGTGCTGCTTTATACAGTGTAACGTAAATAAACACTAGCTTAAATAAAATGCGATTCAAAAAAATTAATATATATATAATAGCTTATTCCACAAGATAAAAATATTGTTTTCATCCCTTTCAGAAAATGATAACAAAAAAGAACAAATTGGTAACTTGATACTAATCTACAAAAATTTGTTTACAAAGTTTCATACACGTTTTCGGCAGCACAATTAAATTTATTTATATACTAAAACTCCTCCACAGATACCAGACTCGTAGATCATTTTTCATCGTATCAATATCGATATCAATCCCACTATATACTTAAAATAACTTTTGTTTATGTCTATACAATATGGGCATTTTGTCTATTCTTTTTATCGAATTAGCTTCGTTTAAACGACATCGCCAATGTGCAAGAGAAAGAGAGGGAAAGACAGTCGACATAAATCCCATTTTCTTACAGGTGTTTCATACAATGCCTCGACAGGTACAAAGAGCTATTGTATTGCACAAGGTCATTATTTCATGAGCAAATAAAAATAGCACCAACTGGAAGATAACGGATGAGGCCACTGCTCTGCAGTTGCAAAACAGAGGCAAGAACATAAACCGCTCTGTATATCTTTCTTTTTTATGCAATTGTTTACTCATAAAATGTATTACTGTGAGAGTAAGCCATCAGAGTGATATATATAGCGTACTTGCTAACCTGTTACACTGGAATATGTAGGGGGGGGGGATTATTTTATACAATGGTCTGACTGACAACTGAGTAGTTTTCGGCAGCAAAGTGAAATAATCTGTTAGTATGTTGATTTTAGGAAGAAAGTAAGTCAGTACGACAATTTAAATTATATTGAAATTTCTCCATGAAGTTTTCTATTTTATGTGATAAAAAATTTCTTCCTCACGGATTACATAATCGCATAAAAATGTAATTTCAAGATAATTATAAATATATTGAGATTTATTTAAGAAATCTATAATCAAAATTTTTTTTATTGATAAATTATTTCGAACAGTAAAAGGTTGCTTAAATTTAAAGTGACCACGATAGCCTAGTGCAGTGGTCCCCAACTCGGGCCGCGAACCGATGCCGGTCCGTGGATTGAATAGTATCGGGCCGCTCAAGGAGCAATAAATTACAGATAAGCCTCTATATTGCGAATTTTTCTATCTAGCGAACTTTTTCCTGGAACCACGAAAATTTCACGATTTTCTTCATAAAATAACTTCTCTATAGCAAAGTGTATTTTCTACACAATGTGAACTTTTTCTTTTGTGATTCAGTTTTTGTTCTCCCTTTTTTTAAAGTATTTCTAAAAAAACTTTAAAAAGTTATTTTCTATTTAACACATTTTATGGTGGTCATAAATCTTGAACTGGTTTTATTAGATCCTAACTCGCCGAGAGCAATAGAGTTCTGGACGTTTCATCCAAGAAAAAACAACCTTTAATCCCCATTGCTCAATTCACTAGAAACATTTTCAATATCCTCTTTTACCCTCAGTGTGGAGTTGTCCACCGTCGCCGTGTGTGTGAGTGTTCATAATATATTTTTAATATTATTTGTATGCTTTAAAATATATAAAATGTCCTTAAAATTTATTAATTTTAGTATAAAGTTATTTTCTTAATATTGAAAATACAGTGAATTCTCCGACATTCTTTTTTCTTTTGTTTTCCTTGCAATTTTTCTTTCTTTCTTTCTTTTTTGATGGGTATAAAATATATATAAAATAAACATATATTAATTTAAAAAACGGTGTAAATAATTACTTTTTTTTTAACACATAGTGTTTATGAATTTAAAATTTGTTTTACGTTGTTTATAAAGCATATTAAAAGATGAACCTCTATATAACGAATTTTCCATATAACGAACTTTTTTTCAGGATTTTGCGACTTTGTTATATAGAGGTCCGACTATATTTTCATTTTATTTACTGTGGTGTATTTCTCTCGGGTTTGCGCGACTTTCCATGGGAATAACTTAAAATTTCATGTAAATTCATGTTATATTCACGTTAGAAGCACACACTTGATTGAAGACGAAACTTTCAATGACAGTGATATTATCAATAATTTGATAGATTATGAAGATGGAAATGAAGAACCGGATTCTTTGAGAGCGGATACAAAATATGCTGGGATTCAGCTTTCCAACAAATCGGAAAAATATTTTCTTAAAATAGATACCAATTACGAAAGGAGTTTGAAATTCCAAAAAGAGCTTCGACCGTGCATATCTGTTTATTGTGACGTTCACAAGCAACTGACCAACCGACTGTCGTCACAAAAACTTGTCTCTTACTTTATGGTGCCAAAAAATAAATTAATTGAAATTGTATCCTCAAGTGACGAAAGAGATTTTGAACTAATTTATCACAAGAAGATGCACGCTTTGGATTACGATGAGTAACACTGAATTATATATGCGCATTTTGTAAAAATTTCTCCATGTATACTGTGCTAAACGAGCTGTAGCGTTTATCGGTGTTTGGGGGTCATAAGAAAGATCAGCCATAGTCAATATAATTCTAATTTATTGTTCTTTCACTTAATTTAACAAACAACCCAGGGTAGGAAATGCACACTTCTTGGTATAGGAGCGATTACACAGCAGAAAGGATGCTTAATATTTAATTATAATTCAATTACTTTCTCTTGGAACGCTTTGGTAATCTATGGTCTAAATTACCGTAATTCCGTTCTCAGTTGTTCGATCTCCAGTCGTTATTATTCAATTCTAACTTTATTGACTAAATCGTCAATTAACAATCTTGGATTATTCAGCAATTAATCGTCGAGTAGCTCACAGTTACATTCCACTAACCACTAATTTCGCATACCTAAAAGTTAATACTTAAATATAACCCTTCATTTACATAAATTGTGTCTTCGTCTTCGGGAGAAAGTTTTCAATAGAAAAACATTTACAGAAAGCAATTTACCCCAAAAGGATTAGTGAAGGCTCGCGAATACACCCGTTACAATACAATAGAAATTAAATGATTTTAAAATGTTTCTATGGCCGGCTGGTTGGGCGTAGTTGGTTTGTCGCTGGCCTTCTATACTCAAAGTTGTGGGTTCGACCCCAGCCCAAGTCGGTGGATTTTCATGATGAAGAAAGACGACAGCAGCCATGTCGTATAGTTATACGGCATGAAAAAGATCCCTTGAGTGTCCGTTTGGCTTGGATGGTATCGGCAATTTAAATTACAAAGTACACATTTCGCATCGGTAGAGCTCAGGTACCTCCCTCTGGGGAAGAAACTGGGCGTCAAAATTACTTGCGGTAATTGCTATCGCCTAAATGATGCAGCACTAAAAAGTGATACCAGCTCCTGGGGAATGTACTAGGTCTGCAAAGGTGGAAATATACCAATACGTAGCCCCATTACCGAAAAAAAAAATGTTTCAATGTGTAATTTAATTATTTATTTTGTTTGGAAGTACTTTCTCATAAATTTCTTAAATAATTGTCATATTTCTTAAGTGTGACTTTTTTTATGCGGTCCCTTTCCACCGCATAAAAAAGGTTTTTGTAGTATGTCGACAAAATTGTTTGTTATATGTAAGTATTTTTTTGCGGGATTTCTTTAATGCGGTTCCTCTCTACCGCACAAAAACAGGTTTAACTGTATAGCATAAAAGTAAAGAATTTGAACTCATTCACAAGAATGAATAAATGTCCATGTATAATTGAGTCAAAATGTGATTTTTTTATGTAAGTATTTAAGTAATTATTTATATAAAAAAAAGTCGACAAGTGTTTCGCAAATGTAATATATTTTGAGACTTGCAATGAATCATGGTCGCACGAGCGAGTGAAATGATTTAAAAAAGAAAAAAAAAAAAAAAAAAAATAGAAATGCGTCAAGATGATTATTATTTTTAAATGGGATAATCATTACAAATTGATTATATTTAAATAAGAATTCACCAGCTGTGAAAGAAATTAAATTAGTTATTCAAACAGTGGGGATATTATAAATAAATTACTCTTACTTCCGAATTTCATCACCATATTCTTTGTAATTCTATAATTTACAAGCTTTCGAAGTAGGTTATTAATTAACTTGTCAATCGTCTTTAGCTAAGAAGATTACAAGAATTATCTTAAGCGTATAATTTGTAAGCGTAGGCATTAATACCCAACAGAGAGATATAAACTCAAATAAATATTTTTGGTTAATATTGGGTAACGAAAGAATTTCATCGGGTAGTGCATGCAGATATCTGTCAAAGATCAATTAGATTAAGCATTGTGATTGAGGTAAAAATGTTGTAAATAAATTTAAAAACGCTTTTTTGAAACCTAATATGGCCACAACAATTATTAAGGAAAAAATTATATATTTTCATCGAAGAATTTTATAATTCAAGGTAAAATATTTCTCTGCGATTTTCCTGTTTTCATCTATTAGCTATTCAATAGCTAGAACGAAAACTTAATGTTGTAAAATTCCTTACTAAGAATTCATTATTATATGCTTGAGAAGAAAAAGATTAGATTATTGTAAAAGCAATAAATCATGCATTGATTTTTCAATAATTGCAACAATTTACTCAAAACAACTATTTGAAAAATTAACTATTAAGGTCACAATTAGATAGTCTCCAATCACTTTGTAGGAATTTTCCTGTTTATTTTACAGTATCCGACAACGTTCGGAAACATAGCATTGAAATTACTTCATAAATGAATAATGTTTTTAATATTTAGTATGATTTGAATTAGAATACATATATAAATTTGTTTTAAGAATATTATTATTAAATAATTAAAAATTATTTAAATTATTAAAAAATTATCAAAAATTATTTGTGCATTTTTTACGCAAAAAATGAAGAAAAAATTACATATTTTCAAAACATTCTCTTTTGAAAAAATGCTTCTACAGAAATATTTTGTTTATATATATGTCTAAGCTAGGGATTGCAATAACGAACCAAAAAGTTTAATACAGATATTCGGTATTTTTTATATCTTAATACCGGAATAAATTATAACAGTATATGAAGAATTGCAAAAAAATGTAAATATCACTATTTAGTCTGTGGTACTATTACAAATTTTTGAAATGTGATCTTAAAAAGAAACATACTGCTAAAATTGTACTATCACTAAGCCTGGAACGTAATTTTGTGCAAAAATGACCAGCTGTCGAAAACGCCCTTTCGGCATCTACGCTAGTTAGTGGTAGTGTTAACAATGCGCAATATACTTTTTCCAAGTATTTACCTCTAAATCCCACATCTTTTCAAATATGTCTAAAATATATACTTTTCAAATATCTCGTCGGATGATTTTGGATATAGCTATTTCTGTATTATATTTTGGTATGTTGAAATTTTTTTAATTATCGCTAATTCTAATTTTTGTTCAAGAGACAATTCCTTTTTACTATCGACAATAGTGTCATCATCATCTTCGATAACTGTACCCAATTCTTCTGAATGTGGATAGGTTCGCGAGTAAAAAATTTTAAAAAAATTTACT
Source organism: Trichonephila inaurata madagascariensis (assembly GCA_019973955.1). Taxonomy (NCBI): domain Eukaryota; kingdom Metazoa; phylum Arthropoda; class Arachnida; order Araneae; family Nephilidae; genus Trichonephila; species Trichonephila inaurata. Next base: position 6,154 of record BMAV01015951.1, read on the forward strand.
ATAAGCGATCAAATTTGAATTGATTAGTCTCTTTTCTTCTTTTTCATTTTCATTTTTAAAATCATTATAATTATGTAAATACCGAAAGACATTTTCTATTTCGGAGAAAATTTTAAAAATTTCGAGTAAACACAGAAAAAACGGTATTTAAACTTGGAAATACCGGTATTACAAAATTGTACAAATGGCTCAAAATACCAGTATTCGGTATCCCGATATATCGGTATTGCAATCCCTAGCCTAAGCCTTCTCTAAACTAGGATTGTTGAAAACTTTACATAATTTTCAGAGTTACAATCGATTAAAATAATAACGTGTGTTTTGTTGCTGCTGTTTTTAAAAAACCTTTACTCTGATACATCAAAATAGGAAAAAATCTACTTCTAAATTAGATATTTCAAACGTCCTAGTTCAGTCTCTGTACAGATAGATCTTAGCTATATATACACAAATTATTATTACTAAAGAAGAATTGTTTATAAAAGAAGAATGTTTTGAAAATATGTCATTCTTTCTCCATTTTTTACTCAAAACGCATTTCAAAATTTTTTTTATTATAAAAGTATTCTTAAAATAATTTTATATGTATGTTCTAATTCAGATTTGAAATGAAAATAATTTGATGTTCTAATATCAAAAAAATTATTCATTTCTAAGCTTTTTCAAAATCATGATTCCGATATTAGTAGGATACCTTAATTAAAAAATGGATATTTGCGGCTGTATAAAATTAGCGTGCATATATTAGTTTGTTTAAAGTTACACGTAATCGAGTAAGTGAAATAAGAATTTTTAAGATTTTTAGCATTTATCAAACATCAAAATGAGCTTAAAACTTTAAATTGGAGTAAATATTAATTAATTTAGCACACGTTGTTTCCTACGCAATAAAGTAACAAATAAAATGAAATTATTTACAACAAAACATATGAAGATTTTTAATATATTTCAGTTAATTGTGGTTCTAATTTGTTGCTCTTTCGTTTAAAAAATAATTTCTTTTTAATTTTCATTCAACTAAAAATGTTAAAATGAAGTATTTTTCACACACTGACTGATTTAAAATTAATCAAACAAAAAAAAACACTTTTAATAAAAGTAGAAGTAAGAAAAACGTAACAGAAGAGCTCGTTTCACATATTTACCCACAAATCCCTTTCATATTATGAACAGAATTCACGGAAGCAAAAATTCACACCAATGTACTTCTTTATTGTACAAATTCTCAAAAGACCTTGCACAATTTTTCTTAAATACCTTCCACAACATTACAAACTCTAAAATTTGTACATACAGCTAAAAGAGAACAGACAAGAATTGCGTTAAATGTAGAGGTAAAGTGTTCCAGAAAGTTAAGTACATCTGATAAACGCGATAAAAAATCGTAAATAAAGGTAAGTAAGCAAGACGATAGTGAAATCTCTACTTCATAACAATGGATGCAAAATATTTATAAAAACAGGTACGCTGATACATTTACATGAAAAGATAAAAAAAATAAATATAAAACTCAAACCCAGCTTCCGCAATTTTAGATATCGAAAATCTTCTTGATAATTTAAGTCAATGAAATACACGTGAATTAAGAATTGTATGTTTGTGTCACGTAACTTTTATTTAATCGGCTTAAATTCATGTGACATCACAGTCACATGATAACGACAATCATGTGTTTCCAGCCAATCAATACATAAATTCCTGCGACGTCATAGTCACACGATATATACCATCTAGTGTTTCCAGCCAATCAGTTCATGCGCTTCGTTGTTGCCAAAGTTTGTTTTTGGAAAAACCTTTCTTTTAAAATTATATATTTGTCAACAATAATAACGTATACAGGTAAAAAAAAACTCGATTTTAATATACGCGTGCAGAATGTGAAGCGGTTATACAACAAGAATAAAACTACTAACTGATAATGAAAGAATCAGTTTAAATAAAAAAAGGAGATACTTTCCAAATTAGTAAGAAAAGCACGAAGTCGAAAATCCTCAAATAAAAAAATGACAAATCCTAAAAAATCTATTGTTTTTTTCTGAAAAAAACCTCGGCATATCTTTTAGTGAAGCTTCCTTTTGCTCTGATAACTATTTCCTAAATGTTATCTCAATCTAACATTTACCGTGCACCCAGTGTGAAGGAAACTATTAACTTCAAAGACACATCCGTCAACAAATAGAATTAGATCTGGCAGGTCTTGCTGGGTCTAAAATGAAAGATTTACTTTGGCTGATATCCAAAGTTGTGGGAAAGTTTAGATTTGTTTGTAATAAATCTCAAAAGCGAATATACAGGCATTTCAAAACAGTAGAACATATTTCTTTAAAAAAAATAGTTAATAGCTGTAATATTCTCATTAAAATGTTTTTAATATAATGTATGGAAGGAATTTGTGGTACCTGAAAGCATTTCTCTTATCTACAGAAACTGAAACGAGAACTTCAAAAACGATATTCAAACCGAATTTGTCCTTGAAAACTTAATTAAATTAAAACAGGTGCAATGCTCAGCTTTACGTCAGAGTTGAATAATTTATTTGTAAGCTGTTCAGTGATTAAAAATTCACAGAATCAGGTTAAAAATTTTTTATCAAATATTACTTTATCTTTCATCTTGATTTCATCTGTTTAATTAAAATATTTAATTAAGATTTCAATATCAAATTAATTTAATAATAACAAAGTAAATAATTTCACAAACTTTGACAAAGAGGAATAATACAGAATACATTCTAATTTTCGTAGCTTTCTAATTTGCAAACATTTTGTACGGAAAAATGTCAAGTGAAAAGTATTATTAAAATCGTTTGGCTCTAAAACAAGTCAAGAAGGAAGAAAAATCAAAAATAAATAATTTGCAGGATTTTAAAATATATAGCATTGATATAAATGTTCTAAAATTCTAAATTTAACACTCTATTTTCAATCATTTTTTGGATTCTTCATTACATATAAATTAAGATAATACATCAATTGGTAAATAAAATAAAAAATACTTAATTTTTTGCCATGAATTATACTCCAATTCGATAAAAAGTCGAAGAGAAATTCATTTGTACTTTTTCAACTACATTTTTTAAAATAGTCCGATTATCAATGAAAGCACACAGGCATAAATAAATGACAAAATTTTTTTTTTATTTCATAATAAAACTAGATTTCGAAGGGAGAGGTGGTGGCAAGATTTTAACATAAAATAAATACAACAGAAAGTAATATTAATGTGTTACACTTCCAGATATAAATTATTTACACTATTTTAAGCGTTCATTACACAAAATTTGTAATAATATTGCACGATGAAAATATAAAAGTAAGCCATATTGTAATATTATCGCCTATCTTGGCGAGCATAAACAACAACTTGACACCTTGCCCTACTGTATCAAATTAGCATCCCAGATGGAGTTACGCAGTCTGATAATTAGACCGACGATGTGATTGTAAAGCTTTCTCAGATATGATTCAGATTTACAACTTTTATAAATAAATAGCTTATTCATTTTTAACCACTTTTTTATAATTCTAAATATACTTTCTAGAATACAGGTCACATTATTCAGCAGTAATAATCTTTTCGACTTCTTATCTCTACTTGACGGAAAAGAACTAAACTTAAACAAGTTTTAAATCTAAATTAAGAATAGTAGTCGATTCCCCGTTTTTCGAAATTCCACACTACACCAGTGTGAGATTTTCAAGCGATGTGTCTAAATTAAAAATATGTGTAATCTCTTTCACTACTTAACCCGATGGTACTTATAAGTACCACTCACTTTAAAATTACATAGAATAACCATTTTTACGAATATTCTGACGATACTTCGCACTCTTCCAAGGCAGTACGGGTTCTATGATGAGCATTTTAGCGGGGAATGCGAATAGTTTTATAGCAGAAACTGCATTTTCAGCTGACGGCGTTTTCAACGGATTGCAAAGATTGTCATTTTTGTTCCGAAATCGTCACTTGACCATGGTTCAAAATTACGAGATCCGTTTCCTTTAGCTCTTGTGTTGCTTTATAATCGACGTTAATAAACATTAACTCACTCATTTTAATGTATCAACAGTATTTATAATATTGTCATCAGTGTTTATTTATAATACTGTCATCAGTGTTTATTTATAATATTGTCATCAGTGTTTATTTATAA
>BMAV01015951.1:13158-27504 GCA_019973955.1 Trichonephila inaurata madagascariensis
TTATGGTTATTTCCTGTTAACCCATAAGAAGTCTTGAAGGGCTCAAGACAGTGGCGTAACGTACACCCGGGATGGGGGCCCAAAATCTAACTTTGCAAGGAGCCTAATACTCTCCGTTACGCCACTGGCTTAAGACCATTATGAATTAAAATCAATCAAGAAATAATGTAGGGGAGAATTATTACATATATATATGTACACAATAGCCGAACTTTTAATGACATTGAAACATTTTCCATCAAAAAAATATGCATTGTCAGTAGCGCACACAAGAATTTTTCAAGGGGAGGGGGAGTCCGAGGTTGAAAGTTCACCATTCTTGTATCATGCTATTTTTGATTTTGTCGATTTTCAGGAACAAAACACAGTAAAAAACTAATTATTGAATAAATAATTAGCATTAATTAATAAAATTAATCATTAATAACAAATTTCTAATTAAATTTTACGTATTATATGCTTAGAATTATAACCAATCGGAAAAAAATCAAGGGCTTGGGGGGGTTCGGACCCCCAGGACTCCCTTTGTGTGCGCCACTGTGCATTGTTATTGGTCAATATTTTTTTAGCTAAACGAATGTAACATTAACAAAACCGGATGCGGAAAACAAACGTATTGTTTTCCGAATTGAGTGGCTGATTTAACAAAAAGTGCTATTATGCTAGAATATTTATAATCGTCGCAACTTAACTTTGAATCCTCAGTGAATTTATATAAATAATACAAATAAGTTTTTAAGCCAAAAAATGAAAGAATAAAGGTATTTTAAAATGTCACGAATTTAACGTTATTTAAACTTTCGTGAACAAAACGTTGTCGATCTCTCAACTTCCAAAGTAAAAAAACCGTCACATGCATAAATCTGCCTCGGCGACATGTCAAAGTGACTGCACTTTAGTCCATTTACCCGTTGAACTACTATTCATTTCACTTTTTTAAAAATAAATACGACTCACAACACCCTTTTCATTTTTGCATTTAGGGGAATTACTTTAAGTAGGTAGATTGCGATCTCTCAGAAGTGATATTAGACTCATAAACTGTTTATCCCTCAGGGAAAACACTTAAAATACCATTTACGAGTCATCCATCTAATTTATTTAAATATACATATATTGCTTATACGTATATTAACTCGAAAAATATTTTTTTAGCTAAAAATGTGTTACTTTCACATATTTTTAATTTCAATTGTTCTAATAGAAAAAAACTAACGGCCAACTTTTAAAATTTTTTAAACAAAAATTATTGGTTGATATTAGTCGGCAAGAATAAAATTGAAAAAGTACATTGAAATATATATATAGGGAAAATGCAAGTCACTCGCTCATTACAAGATCTACGAAACTATTAGAACTACACTCTTCAAATTGGAAGTAATACTTCCTTTTTTTTTTTTTTTTTTTTGTTGAAAAAATAAGTTTTCGAAAATTGATTCACAAATGAGAAAAGATCCTCTTTTTCGAATTATTAGACATATAAACTTGAAATTCGGAAAGCATGTTTCCTTTGTAGAGTAGATATTTACAAAGAGCGGGTTTTGCGGAAATTGAATCTCAAGAAGGGTTGTAGAGATGTTATAGATACAGAAAATTCCTATTCGTCTTACAAACTTGAAATTTGGTAAGCACATTCTTTTTGTTGAATAGAGATCCAATAAGATGATAAAATCCAGATGTTACCTCCTGTTAATGTAAATAGGAGGACGGGGTTTCAGGGTCATCATAGACAAAAATTCCTATTTTTGAACGATTAGATACTTTAAATTTGGCAAACATATTTCTTCTGTTGAGTTGAGATCCACTGAAGACTGGTTTTGTGGAAATTTATTCCCAAAGGGAGTTATGGGGGCGAAACATTTTCTTTTAATTCACGTTTTGGGCCAATTGGAAACTGGCAAGGATGTTTCTTTTAATGAGTAGAGATCCGCTAAAAATATTGTGTTTAAGGTAATCGACTGAGAAGGGGAATACAGAGGTGAAAATGATAAATATATTTCTGTTTTTGAATTTCAAGTCTAGTCTTTAAAAAAAAATGAAGAGACGTCTGCTATAAGAATATTTTTCAGTACAATCAAAGGCTTACTGCTAGAACTTTGATAACAATAACCTAAAAAGAATACAAAAAAAAATTCTTACAACGTCATGAAATACCTAACAAAGTGAAAGGCTTGTGAGTGTGTGAAAAATTAAAATGAAACTAGAGATGTGTGCTGTAATAATGGAAAAAGAATAACGCTATTTTTAACTCCTTAATTTTTATGAAGGAAATACGAATATGTTATTAATCTATTTAAAAGCATAAACACAGACTAGTTTATAAAAAATAGCACTAATAACGAAGTAAAAAAAATATAAACTTGAAAAATGATTCTACATTCATAAAAACAAGTTTCAGGGGGGGCATACATGATTTTCTAATTAATGCAGGATATGAACAAATAATTTACAACCGCCGGAAAACTATTGCTTGTTCATTTCCGACTTGATACGTATTGAGGTGAAATACTTCTACAAGCTTCCTCTTATAATAAAAACAAAATTGAAAGCAATCGCTAAAAGACGTAGTACATAAGTACTCAAAATGTTTTCATTGGAAAACATTTAGATAGGCTTTGAATCTATTTACTTTTATTCGCTAAAAAAAAGGTAGAATTTTGATGCAATAAAACTTTTCCATTAAAATAAATACTATAAATTCTTAACCTCCAAACACACGATTCTTAAGATGTAAACAGAGAGAGGGACATTAGTCATTCTTAAGATTTAAAATCACATCAATGAATTGTTATTTAATCATTTCAATTTAAGTTAATTTGCTCTGTATATTTTCAAGCCAACAAGAAATTTTGTTTGAAGTGAAATACTATATAATTTAACGTTCTGTAAACATAATTTAACATAGGTTCCTCCAAAAAATACGTTTTTAAGCGAAAAGAACTTCAGATCTTCTAGATTACACGACAAAGCGAGAGAAAAGGAATACCATAAATAATAATGGATCGAACATGTTTTTTTTCCCCCTCAAGTGTCCCTTTGATAAGATCTTGTGTGGAATCGTGGTTACAAGAAAACAATTTAATCCTAGCCATTCGTATTTGTATTAGATTCTGAAAGTACTTCATTTCATTTTTTTTTGTAACTTTATGAATAAGTTTTTAAAATAATACAAAAAAAAATTGATAAACTTGCATATTTTTAATTGTAAAAAACAATTTATTTAATAGATTTCACATAGATATCCTTCATAAATATTTTTTTTCTGTGTTTGTATTATATAACTAAATTAATTCGAATTGATATAACAATCATTCATTGTATTACCTATTTTATAAAATAAATGAGTTTTTCAATGAAATATTTATTTATCACACATTCGAATATTATTTAAACATGTTTTCAGTAATACAAATTTATGATAATTGCACGAAATAACTTATGCATAAATCTTATCTTATTATTTATTATAAAAATTCACATAATTTACACACACACACACACAACCATAAAAATTATTCATTCTGATGAACCAACCACCAATTAAACATTATTACAATTAAATGTAATATAATATCATAATGAAAAAAAAAATACATTCGTAAAAATTATGTTATAAGAAATCATTAAATCTGAATAGTGCAAATAATGTGTGTGTGTGCCATTTTTTTAAAACTATTTAAAATTATATTTGCATAAATAACATTAAATGAATGGTTGTTTCGATATCCGAAATCAGAAATATTCAAGCACGTGAACAAAATTTTCCGTTCCACAACATTAGCGCCATCTGTAAGGAAAATGTGTAAGTTTTTGTTAAAATTTTGACTATTAGTATCTAAAACGATGATACACTGTGTATGTATGTTTCAAATTAATACTTCAAATCGGGATTCGGTGCAAACCGTACATTTTAACTAAACATTCTTGGAATTTAACTCTGTGAAAATAGTTACATTATTTTAAATAAAATAAACGTTTAAAATTGAATAATTTAAAAAAAATGATTTGGTTCGATGTATATTTCAACTTTCGTATTAATTATTATCCTCTTTGCTGTACAAAATTTTCCTAAATACATTATACTAACTATCAAAATACTTTTTAATTTTTTTGAATTTTTAATCAATAATTAATTATTTACTTTTCAAAATTTGGTTGAAAATAAAATTATCATTATTTTCTCTTAATTCTCTTCTGAAAATAAGTATAAAATATAAACCTATTAAAATTGGTTCAATTTAATCTCTTCAAAAAATTACTGATCAAATCATACAGCTTAAATGGATAGAAAAAAAATTAATAGATTTCATTGGGTTTTTTTTAAATGGAAGTTCTCTCAAACTGTGTTGTTTTCTCAGCGTAACTCCCGTGAGATTATTTAGAAATCATGTACGGAAGTATAAATTGTTCTTTAAGATAGTTGTAAGTTCAATATTGTAACACAAATCATAAAAAGTTTTTTTATTAATTTCACCATTATAAAATTTAAATGAAAATTAATAATTGTTTTTAATGTGCCACGGAGTAAGAAAAAAGGTTGAAAGATAACTACTAAATACTTCCTTTCTTCTCATATATACACTAAACGCTACTGACGTTGGATCTCTCAATTCTGAAACAAATACAAAGGACGAGGACAACACCTAAACTGGTATATCTCTCTCCCAACTTTAACACCGTGGCATGTACGAATTCTAAGATACAAAGCTATGTTATACTTGCAATAATCCATCATTTTTTTGTGTGTGTGTGTTTGGCACAAATTCATCATTTTTTGCGTTTATATTTTTATGAAGTTTTAAAAACGTTGCATGGATTACAATGTTGCAAATCTTCATGAAAATTTAAACATTTTTTTGTCTCAAAATGTGTTTCTCTTGCGTTTAGTTGAGGCTCTTGTATTTTTGGTGAAGACAACCTGAAGAGCCACTGCATTTTTAAAAGCAATTTTGAGCAATACAAGAATTTTTTTAAAAAAAAGAAAAGGAAAAGAATAGTAAAATGGTAAGCGAAAGCACACACTTTAAAACAAAAATAAATTTTCAAGCCAATATGTTTGTTTTAATGCGAAGCTACTGAAAAGATTGGTTGCACAGTTGAAATTTTAATTGTAAAAACGCAACATTGATAAAAAAGGTATGGTACAAGCATGGTACGAGAAAATTGATTAAAATGCTATCATTGGCAATAATCATTATTTTAACCCATGGATTTCAATATGTGTTCGATCTCACATATTCAAATATCTTTGCAAGAAAACACATTATTTTTTAATAAATTTATGATTATTTTCCCTTTTACAACGTAAAGTTTTTCCTTCACGATTCTTTCACTAAATTTTCTTTTTTGTAAAATAAAAATCAAGGAACCCTATATAAGCATACCCTATAAGCAACAAAAAAGGGGATAAATAAAATTTTCAAATTTATTTTTTAGAAAATGTAGGCAATATTCTTGAGTTTTAAAAAAGTTATTTTATATTCAACATTGCCAAATTAGTTTTTATTCTCTTTTTTTTTATATAAAAAATATGTCTACTGTTAAGTTATTTTGTTCAGAACATTTTACGAAGATCATCAGTACTAAAATCGAAGTACGTAAGAAATTTTTTAAAAAAATGTTGCCAACGATGTAAACAAAAACTTTACTTTCTAATATTTATTTCACAGACCATAAAAAATCCCACACACACATTATATATATATTATATACATTATTAGAATTAATCGCGTCAGACTGACCACCTGACCAGATCATCTGCTCATGCATCTCAGGGCCTAAGGTCGCGTTTACTGAGTTGGGCACAGTAGGCCTTGGCCCTCTTGCGCTGTTGCGCCACTGAGTTTATTATAATTAATACATTTTCTCATTTATATAGTTTTACTTTTTCTGATAGCCAACCACCTCATGGTTATCTCCAATCAAGCAGTGTGATCAAGTGCAGATTGCAATTTACACACGACTAGCGGATTTCTGTAGCCTGCTGCACAATATATAAAAATTATATCACAAAGTCCCCTCGTAGGTAGGAATTAGAAGAGGAAGCTACTCAGCTAAGAGTTATCTTCGTCAATTGACATGGTCAGTATATAAGGTCCGTTACCGACATTCTTCGTGGTACTTGCTCTACAGTAATGTGTTGATACAAAATTTATAAAATTTTCCTTTATTTCTGAGAAAGGTTTTAAGCTTTCACTTATCACAAAACTAAGTAGTTAAAGCATGCTCTCAACTCTTATATCATCCTATGAAACAGGAAAAAAAATCTTTACAAAAAAAAATAACTACTGTACTGTTAAGTATATTACATTATAATTAAAATTTTAATATTTAACGCGGATTATTAACAGATTTGAATAATTTGTATTTTACTTAACTTTCATTTTTTAACTGCAAGTATTTATTTTACCAGCAAGATAAGCAAATCTTTGATCCAGAAAAAATACCTGATGTGGGGAAAAAAAGAGCCCCTCAGCTTGTCACAAAATAACAGACCCACGCTAATATTTGAAAATAAAAAAATAAAATAAAAACAAGACAAAAGTATAAGAGTAAAAAATAAATAAACTAATTAAAGTGAAAAGAGTTCGTTTTAGAATAGAGAAGATTTAACTGATCCACTTAAGAGATTCAACTAATAGTTAATCAATGTTGAGTGCCATTATCCAAATGGTCCCAGCTTTGAATAAATAATCATTTCCGAACAGTAGAGAACGTTTGGTTTTGCAGCAAATAAAAAGATTTTGTAACGAAAAGGGAAGAATATAAGCACTGTGTCAGTTATTCAGAGTTGTAACAACATTTAAGTATATTATAAAGGAAAAATACATTTATTTTTAATGTTACAGTGTTGCACTGTAATGTTGTATCCACAGAAAAATCGTGCTTTTGAAGAAATTAAGTCTACTACAGAATATGGAATACTTAATATTTCTTTCTTTTTGCTGCGTACAGAAGTAGCAAGCTTTTTTTCAAAAATCTCATTCATGGGAATTTTAAAACTAACCAATGCATGTCAAGCCAAATAAAGAGGGACTAAGTGAGTGTTTATTAACAGGGCACTATTAAGGCTGTCTTCGGTTAATGTTAAAGAATAGGACCCGAATTTTGAACATTTTTTCAGATATAAAAGAAATGAAACATTAATATGATATTCTGGCTTCACTATCCTTTAGAGAGCAGAATTTTTTTTATGATACTTCCCGTTTTTAACCGAGTTTATTCATTTTTTCTGGTATAAAATGTGTTTCGCGTTTTTTCTCCTATACCGTAATGTAAAATGGGCTATGCCTTCAAGTATCATAACAAAAAAGAAAGTATTCATGGAATATTTTGGCATTTTTAAAAACACTATATTGTTAACAGAGGTATGAGTTATAATATTGCAAATTTCCATAGAAATTGCGGCGTTTTTTCTGTCTGAAAATGTGCTTCGCGTTTAGTTCAAGCTCTCGTACTTTTACCGAAGACAGCCTTAATCAACACGAGAGCCATTGGCGATGGACCTATTAAATTTTGAACTATGGTCAAGTGACAAGGACGACACCTAGGCCGGCACCTCCCTCTACGAACTTCCGTACCGCAACATCGTGGGAACTTCGAATCATCAGCGCTTCTACACGGCGGGACTTCAGTGGCACGAGGACTCGAACTCATTACATGCCGACCACGAGAACATGACAACAATCACTGAGCTACGAGGGGTTACAGTAAAGGGAGAAGGGGGTAAAGCATTTTATACTATACATATATCCTCCTCATTAATCATTTTTAATTTTTTTTTTTTTTATTCTTCTTTTTATTAATTATTTATGAATTGTGATAAAACACAAATCGGATACGTAAAAAAAGGTAGTTTTGAAAAAAAGAGAGAGAATTTTTCTTTCTATTCATTAAAATTTTAATGAGGAATTCTTATTTAAAGCGCAATTTTAAGAAGCAGGTGTTATAATACAAGACATCAAAGCACACATTTTGGCAGTCTATTTCAGAATAAACATGTTTTAAGTAACAACAGTTTAATATATGCAGAATTTTGTTAATAAAATCTTTTTATGATTACAGTAAATTTCAAATAATATGACTTTATTTTTACAACAGGGTGATTTCCTGAATTTTGGAAGCGCCATATAATCAAAATGAAAAACGAATTTATTTTTGAAATTTTTTTCAACGAAATCTCAAATTTATGGCTATTTAAACAAAAATATACAAATGGCCTGGCATATAAATAACCTTGGGTAAAATATTCTATTTAACATATACTAAAAAATATGGACAGGCCGTGTATTTAGAGGAGTGAACAAAATTTCAAATTAAACTTAAAATTTGTAAGTTTGTTGGGAGTTCAATCGAATTTCTTATTAAAATTATAAAATAAATAAATAAGCGTAAAATTTAATAAATTATATTATTATAAACATGTATAAACGCATGCTGAAAGTTAGATAAGTAATCAAAAATAAATACATAAATAATATAAATAGTTAATATAATTATATACAAAACAATTTTGTCGCCATTCGAGGCTAAGAAAACCCACAGAACATGAGACTGCAAAACAGTTTCAGCATTAGGTAAAATTCGTTCCATTCGTTTTTAAAATAAAACTTTTAAAACATTTCTTTAATTTTGAAGTATTGAACGAAGGGTTATCGGCCATTTGAGTGCTCTTGCTCTTTCACAACATGCGCAATGTTTCTCTCAAGCGTTTAGTGAATTTTAAACGATAGCAGGTTAAGACTAAGGCTCGTAATGTCAGGACAAAGTTAAAATCTTTTGAATGTTTTATTACCACGCGAAAAATACAGAAATAGTTGTGATGGGGCTTTATCGCGCCTTCTATTAAAAACCCTCTTGGGAAATCTTTGGGGCCAGAATGGCAATTCTTTCAAACCAACTCAAGAAGAGAACGCGATTATGCAGATTAGGAACGTGTATATATTGGAGCTTTAGTATTCGTGTGGAGTTCTAAGAGAGATTCTCGGAGAGGTTCTATGAGGAGGTCTAATAGTGCTAGCGAGGTTCTAAGAGGAGAAAGTTCTAGGAAATGCTAGGGGAGTTCTATGAGCGTTAAGTGAGTTCTAAGTGAAGTTCTAAGAAGGAGAGTTCTTAGTGGGTTCAAGGCCAGAAGATTGTCCATTTGCCTGATTAAGTTGGATCAAGGATTATATTGACGATATAAGGACTGTAGCTGTTCGCCGTGGAATAGCGGTAAGATAGATTATATTAAACTTTAATACTAGAGAGGATTCTAGTAAGTTAGGAAATCATCTATAAATATAGATTCGGTGGTTTATTGCGCTATTTGTTAGAATTGTAGTTTATGTCTCATCACTCCTGATCATAAGCCTCCTAGACTTGTGTTGCTTTGCTGAATATAAATTGAGATAACAATAAACTAATTTTTAGTACGGAATCTCTGAGTGGTCAATTTTTTATCCCCTCAAACTTAAGTCGCGTGGATGATGAAGAGGTGATACCTACGGCCCGTGGGCTATCACATAGTTTAGAAATATCGGATATTTTTTTTCTTCTTCAATGTAAATAATTTTCAAAAATGGAAATAACTTGAGGAAAACGAAATAATTTAATATTCAAGAACATAACCTACTGCGGGATCTCCTCCTCAAGTTGCTTGGGGTGAAATTCTATTACTCGTAATAGAATTCATGGGGGATTCGCACGCAACATGGGTGGGAAAGGCATTGAATCAACCTGAAATGATTACAGTCAAAAAAGGGTAATAATTTACTTTAATTAACCAAGCAATAGATACGACAACGTGATATGCAGGTAAGACAAGTTAATCGGAATAAATAAACTTTGTTACTTCTTTGAACGAAACGCAACCCATCGGCTTTGACGGTTAAAAAACGGACGGAATGCTGAATTCCAAATGTTGATAAGACATTGTCGCCTAACTCTTTCATGCGCTGAATTTTAGTCAAAAATAATGCACTTAAGGGGAATAATTACAAACATTTTAGATAAACATCACAAAACTATAAATATTGAACAAAAGCTGATACATATCAATACTATCTAAACACTTTTTCAAACAAAGGGTGCCTAAAGTTTTAAAAAATAGGTGGTACATATTTTCTACCACCACTCTTCTAGCAGCCTGATAGTTCTGGAAACGTGATTTTTTCTTCCCTAGGCACAATGGAACTTTGTAGACACATCACATCCTTTCTGTACGAACTCGGAAAAATAAATAAATGCACTTCTTCATCTTATTCTGTTATTCATTCAATACATTAAAACATTTTCAGTTTTTCCTAATTTAATGTTGTAAGCTTAATTTTAACTTAGTCCTAATTTACCCAATGTTTTAGTATTAATTTTAAATATTCTATTCTCTACACATTTTATTTTACCTAGTTTTTATTTAGTCAATATATATAATAAGTGTATTAGTTGTATTTATTTTTTCCTGAACACGAGCTATATGGCTCGTTCAGGACATTTGTATAATTTTGTACGTACTATTATTTAATAAATATTATTATTATTATTTAAAACAAGTTATATAAAAAAAATTTAAGTCAATTACTACTTAGAGCAACAAAGAAAAATTTAATTTTAGCTACTTTTTATTAAATAGTTACAATTAATATAAATATGTGGTATACATATGACACAATCACAGCATTAAGTGGTCATTAATTTTTATTAATTATAATTAAAGTATCGTATTGTCATCTAAAATAATCGTGTATATAAATTTCAGTTCAAATGAGTACTTTAACACATGAGAAAAAAAGAACCTTTTCAAGTTTTGACACAAGTCGCCAAAAATGATGTCAACGTGGTTACGTATTTGTAATTCTTTAAATAATTAGTTTTAATCAATTAATTTTTATTAATTATTATTATATTATATTGTATTGTCATCCAAAATAATCTTGTATATAAAATTTCAGCTCAATTGAGCGCTTTAAAATGTATTTTATTAACGATTGAAAATTCCACCAAGATAAATAAATAAATATATAGAGATTGTGAGCTAATAGTAGGAATTTAAAAATGTACCTCACAACAAATAGATCTGGCACAATGTCCATTACTGCGAAAAAATAAGCGGAATGCATTTTGAATTTGTAAAGATGGCCTTCAATATCATGGTGGTACATTTTTTGGACTCATATATTCATACTAGAAATGTACATGTGAGGTACTAATTATTGCAATATTGGCTTATTTAGTTACAAAATAAATCAACTTAAATGATTTGTATCAAATATCAAATGAATCACACTTTCATTTACACTTAAAACTACACAACACAGTCACTTCCAAAAAATACTATTCAGCAGACTCACAGCTGATCCAATAATGAACTACTACATAAACCCATTGCATACAATTAGCTTCTGGCATCTGTTGGAAACGAGTAAATTCTAGCAGTTGTTCTACCCAGTGGTGCACACAAGAGGGGTGTCCTAGGGGTCCGGACACCCCCCAAAGCCCTCGATTTTTTTTTTCGATTGGTTATAATCTTATGTATATATTACGTAAAATTTAATTATGTTTTTGTTATTAACAATTAATTTTATTAATTAATGCTAATTATTTATTCAATAATTAATTTTGTATTGCTTTTGTTCACGAAAACCGACAAAATCAAAAGAATATGTTGGGCGGCGTATTGGAGCATGATACCAAAATGGTGGACTTTCGACCCTGGACCCACGCGTAGAAAAATTCTTGTGTGCGCTACTGGTTCTACCTAAATGTGCCGATTGGGCCGGATAGAAGAGAAGAAAACCCGAGTTAGAGAGGACAGACCTCGCGGATAGCCTAATGTCCCACACCTTACGACATTACTTTTTATTCAAAGTAAATGAATACTAACATTATCACCAGCACGGCATGGTATTGGAAAATTTTAGTTTAAACGGACTTTGATTTTGTTTAAAGACTCCTAAGCTATATAATTGATAAGTCGATCAAAAATAGCCAAGATCCAAGAAAAATGTAGACCAGTATGGAAACAGAATCTGTTATGCAGTGAAAAAAAGGGTTGGACATTTTAAGCAATACATGGATCAGCATTGTGTCAAGTTATAATACAGTCCTATGAATGTGTTAAAGCATAAGTACGAGAGAGAGAAATCAGACTCCACAACTTCACCGATGTATCAATTTTTTCAAACGACTTTTAGCAACTAAAATCTCGTCTGTAATACTTAACAGCCCCCCAGATCATCATACTTGGTATTCGTCATACTGAAAGAATATCTATAATGAATAACGCACTCTGGAAGGTGGCGTCCAACAAGTATAGAGTTTAATACAGATTCAGACATCATACACAATGTACCCCCAAATCACACACACACAAAGCAGTAATCAAACGCAATAATTGAAAGATACCCTTTTCTTTTTAGTTACTTCATTTTAAAGTTTGGTTTTACTCTACTCTATTATTTTTACTTCATTTAGCAAATTTTTGCTCAATTTTCTGAAATACGTAGTTAATGTAAACAGGTGAAAGAATCTTTCAATCTTAAGTATATAACGGTGTTTTTACGTAGCAATCGATTGGATAGATTGATAATTTACGTTGCACACTTCATATACAGAGAAAAACCATTTACTTTTTTAGTCTAAAGAAGATCCAATACATAAAAGGACGACTTGATAATTTCTAGCTTCTTGAATTATTTACGTAGGTACTCAAGATTAAAAACTTGCCTACTTTTACAATTTTCTATACAGTATATTTCCCTGCATAAACTGAGGATATTTTGAACTTTTTTTCAATTCCTACTATTAGCTCACAATCTCTATATATTTGTTTATTTATATATTTATTTATTTATTTATTTATCGTGGTGGAATTTTCAATCGTTAATAAAATACATTTTAAAGCGCTCAATTGAGCTGAAATTTTATATACAGGATTATTTTGGATGACAATACAATAATATAATAATAATTAATAAAAATTAATTGATTAAAACTAATTATTTAAAGAATTACAAATACACAACCACGATGGCATCGTTTTTGGCGACTTGTGTCAAAACTTCAAAAGGTTTTTTTCTCACGTGTTAAAGTATTCAGTTGAACTGAAATTTATATACACGATTGTTTTGGATGACAATACGATACTTTAATGATAATGAATAAAAATTAATGACCACTTAATGTTGTGATTCTGTCACATGTATATACATATTTATATTAATTGTAACTATTTAATAAAAAGTAGCTAAAATAAAATTTTTCTTTGTTGAGTAGGAATTAACTTAAAAATCTTTTTTTTGAGGTTCGCTTATACACGTATCCACTAACCTCGAAAAACATGCTTCAGTAAAACGTATTTAAAATATATATGTATACGTTTTTCTAATAATGAGCAAACGATTTTCATTTTTCAAGTTTTGCGATGCTTTGAATAAAACTTTTATTCAAAAAAAAAAAAAAAAAGTCACAAAAATTCTTTAAAGTTAGGATTAGAATCCGAGTTCCGCATAGTTCGAAAAACTCATTTATTCAATGCGGTATGTGAACAGATAATGATCATATGACCCATGAGGATCATATTATAATCCTCAAGTGGGGACGTTTGAATGCATATGATCATGCGGTGAGTTTTTCCTCCACGACATGAAACATGGGTCGGCAACCGCGTGTCGATCACGAATTTCTTTTCCCGCTCATTCTTCTAACAAAAAAATGGCCCAGAAAGTAAGACTAGTACAGATAGTAGACAAAATAATAAATTAATGGTAAAAGTATTTTAGCTTCAAGTAAAGTCACTAGAAATTAAACTATCGTCATTGGCGTCTGTCGTTTTACTTTGCATCAATTTGATTGGTAAATATTCCATTCGTTTTACTCGCTTGGTGATATTTGAAAACTACAGTATTATTTTCCAAATTCGTTTTATATACGGGTTTTGAATTATGGGCCAATCTTGAGGAAAAAAACTCATTCTCGGCTTACACACGGGTCGATTAATATTCAAAAACAGACGGTAAGTTGTTTAAATCTTCAGTTGGTCTGAAGTCATTTCTCAAACATACAGTCGGTGAAATTAATTATTCAGTTAAAAAAAGCTCTTCAGCTGTTAGCTGTGACGGTTCCATTTTCTTCAAATTCTGGAACTAACGACTTAAAGGCAATGAATCAAATGATTTAAAATAAAGCCCTATATAACGTTTCCATCCCCATTTTATTTATTCAAAATTTTTAAGACGTACATTATTAATATAGGTTTTCCAAAATTATATAACACGTTGCATCAAAAAATCTAAATTTAAGCTATAAATAATAAACAGGGTGATGAGTGGTTCCGGCAATTATAAACGATACCAGTCCAAGTAAAAAAAA